>JAUZNJ010001027.1:0-18789 GCA_034780135.1 Jordanella pulchra
TCTTAACATCCGTGGCCTTCATCTCTTCCATGGGCCAGCTAATTATTCCGGCAGGGTATCTGATTACTGACAAGGCATAGCTGTTTATATATATATATAAAGCTGTTTATTGCACTGATCTTATTCTTGCCATTGAGATGGCTTCTCAGGACTTGCCTTATTCATTGGAGGGATTTAGCTGTGGCTGTATCAGATCCATATATTTTATATATATATATATAAGATCCATGTCTGATATGGATCTGATACAGCCACAGCCAAATAAGAATGGTTAAATAGCACAAAGTATGAAGGAGGAGTTAGTGGCCAAAAAGTGTACGGAAGCAACCAGAAACAGGATCTCAGTGTGAATGCTTACATCATGCTTACAGCATTCACACAAATGTATATATTTTCACACTTTAAAAACTTTTTTTTTAATTTCAATCACATCACCCCATCATTACAATACATGGCACAATACATGGCACAACAATGTGACCATACAGGTTTGGTTAAAAGCATCTCAGTCTAAAGAACCCAGCTGATTGCATCCCATTATTGACTTTGCAGGATCTTGGATGATCATTCAGAGATAAACTCGGTCTGAAAAATGGGAATAAAAAAAAGAAAAGAAAACATTTGAATTTTGTTTGGAAAGACAGCTTGCATACAGAGGTTTTTGTTTATGGCCAAATGAGCAGCACAAAAAGGACTGAAGTGACTCCTTTTGCAGCAAATGTCAGACATGTTTTGACACCAGGCAAATACAGTTATACAGCTCTTGTAAAAATGGTAGTATTCTTTTTTCAGAAATAAAACAGCCTGAAATAAAAAGAAATATCTTTTGAGTTCAAGCAGAATGTGTCGTTTTAGTGTTGTCACAATTCAAACTGGATCTCTATACCCTGAAAATTATTTGATGCTCGACACCCTATTGATACCATGAGGTAAAAAGATTATAAACGTTTTTATCTTAAAATGAAAAACTCACCTTTTTTAATTCCAACATGGTTTCTCAGGAGAATCCCAGATGCTAGTTGAATAAGTGTGCCAGTAAATGCTCAATAAATAACCCAATTAGAAAACATTTGGACAATAATTGAGGTTTATTATTTTAATGTCCAAATTATGAATTAATCTAAAATATGCAAACAAGACTTCATCTTTATTGCTGATAGCTTTCTTAATTATTACTGTATCCGGATACAGCATTTCAGCATCAATTTCTGACAAACATAATTTATTTACAACCTTATGCCACAAACTTTTCCTGTTTTCAATGAATCCGTGAATTTAGTCCATATTCTTTTCATTTTAAACGAGTCTTCTTTAAATGATTTGAGATTCATTTTTGTTTCAATTAAATCTTTGCATCACTGGGCCTCCTGCATTGTGTTGGTTTGTCCTTAAGGGGGCAGCAGAGTCTCAAAGGTAAAGGTGGAAACTGACTGAGCCAAGCTGTATGCTAATACAAACCTTGTACATTTTTTGAAGAGTACTTCTAGCCCTGATCTTAAAAACAGATGTAAATAACATTAGATCAATCATCAGGTTCTAGGAGTCTAAAAGCCAAGCTACATAGATTTTTCAATAAAGTGGCTGTTTTGCTTGCTGCCATCTATTATTCTGGTCATTTTTTTACATACACATGTCAGCACTCTGTATTCACAGACAGAAGATGCTGCACCTGAATAGGAGACCACCCTGAATTGATTTCCTCCTCTCTCGTCTCTTTCGTCCTGACGCTAATGGATCTGCTGAACCGCGCTGCTGCATTTTCAGACTCAGCTGGACAACAAACTCAAGCAAAGTTTCTTCCTCATGAAGATGTCTGTCAACATGGCGTTCATGGCGTTCGTCTTTGACAAAGAGACGCATGAGTTTGCTCCGAATGGAAATTCTTCTTTTCTTATGATTAATTTTTTTTTTATTATTATTTTTATTATTACCTGCTCTTTTAAGTGTCCATCGATAAAGATGATCGATCTACAACAAAAAAGGCTTTTCAGGTTATAGAAAGCTGCACTTTAGCCTGTATGTTGTTGCTACTTCATTTTTACAACACTGCAAAACAAGAAATCTCAATTTTCCTTGAAATAAGTGCATTTCCTCTTGATTTGAGCAGGGAAGTGAGGAAATTTGTCAGTGGAAAAATAAGAAATCCAACTCAGTTATCTTGTTTTCAGGGCGAAGTTCATCAAAACCACGGTGGTTGTTTTGTTTCAGTTGTCTTTGAATTATTTTATTTTCCAGCATGGACTGGTGTTTGGATCAGGAACAGTTCAAAATTCCCTTTACTTTGGCAAAAACAACAATGACGCTGCCACCGCCATGCTTCACTGTTGGAATGATGGTCTTTTTCTTTTTTTTAATCAAACATACCTGTTTATGACTTTATAACTCTATAGCTTTATCATCCATGACTTTGTGCACAAACAAGGAAAATGATTGGTTTTTCATCACTGACATAAGTCTTCCAACAACTACAGTATGTAAAAAGTACACTTAGAAAGAGATAAGAGCAGGAATAAAAAAGTAAACAGTGTTTACATATTTTAAATTATATAAACATCATAGTACAGCTGTAATATATGTCAGGGTAGCCAAAAGAAAAATAACAACCTCATGGGTGAAAAATATAACAAAGGGGAGATCATTTATAAAGCAATTATGAGTTTTTATGGCAATTTGTGAGTTTAAATAATCACAGCATGTTTAGGCCAAAATGTTATGGATCCCTTTAAAAGAGAAGGATTTTCTTTTAATTTGAGCAGAAAAGTAAGATTATTTGTCCATAGAATTAGTATTGTTGCTCCTATTATAAGATAAGCTGATATTACGCACTTAAATAATCCATTGGCTAATTTTCTTACTTTACTACTTAAAACAAGAGAAAATACATTTGTTTTAAGATTATATTTCAATTTTGCAGTTTAGGACAAGTTTGTTATTAAACTACATTCAAACCCATTATTTGGTGTTTTTATTGGCTATTAAGAGACACTGCAGAGAGTATAAAGAACTGATTACATCTTTAGAACAACATGTTGCAGACTGTTTATATCTAGCTTATATAAAGTATCGTCCTAAACAGCATAAAATAAAAGAAGTAGGTTTTTCTAGATTTTCTTCTGAGGGTGTGGTGACATTTTATGAAAATAAAAGAAGCCAGAAGTGACCAGCCCTCATAAAAAATTAGTGTTTTGTGGTAAAAAAAAAAGACAAGAAGGGGTCTCCGGTGTATCTCTTTGATCTATTATCTAACATGCTTCCAGGCCATAATCCTGAGAGCTCGTCCCACCACCACACCCACCCCCGAGTCCACTCGTTTCCCTCTTCCACATGTGACATCAGAGCTGCTGTCTGTGGGGGTTGAACCCCCAGAGAGTCTTTAAAACCCACCGTATGGCTTCAGCAGGATAACGACGGGGTGATCTGTCATATTCGGCTGCTTTTATATTAGAAGAATAAAAACCTTCATTTATTTGCTGTATCACATAAAGCTCAGTGATGAACCACTTTAACATCCTGTCTGGAAAGTATCTGTTAAAAAAACAAACCTCTTTATACTGTATGGCTTCTTCTGTTCCTTCCTTCCTGTGTTTGAGATGTTAGCCTTTGAGTGGGGCCATAAAAGCCCCCCCCTCCCACCACCAAGAAAAAGCTATTTCCACTCACAGCTGCTTACAAATATCGTAAGTTTGGGAGCTTTTCTTTTGAAGCAGATCCAGACAGAAACTCTGACTCCTATGAAATGAGAAAGTTGTCTCCTTTAATCAGAGGCGTTTAATCAGCGACTTCATGCGTTTTTCTGCCCCTCTGCTCTCCTCCAGGTGCAATCTGTCACTTACTTCAACAATACTTTCCCGACCTTTGCTTTGTTTGCACACAATTTGCTATCCCATCAGTAAATGGCATTGAATGCCTTAATGAAATTACCTGATTGGCAAAGTATTGATATGGATTTCTTAGTTTTTTTTCGATGCAGGCATCTTTTCGGCGTGACACTATTGACGTCTTAAGTGAGTTTAGATTTGTCAGGGCACTGCAGGCTTTTATCTTGTCTCTGGTCAATTCTTTTTGTCTGTGTGATAGAAATTCAAGATGATAGGGCTATTTGATCAGCAGTTTGCAGCCAGCCACCAAAAACACATGCACACACAAAAAAAACGCCGCTCTGTAATTTGCCTTTCTGAATGCAGTGTGATTATTTGCTGAGACATTATTAGTCTACATGTGGAATCCATTGAATCACAGCAGGGCAAACTCTAGGCTGAAGATAACATTGACTCTGTGTGTGGTTTTATCTATTAGCTTACATGGTTTTGTTCTTTGATCATTAAAAGAAAAAAAGGGTGAAATACCGTAGGTACCGAAACACAATGCAAAAATTGTCCATCTAACCAAGTCTTACGGTCTTAGATTTAGCCAGAAATGTCTTTTTGATTTTTTTTTAAGATTAATACACTAAACAAAAGCAGATTCTGTTAGATTATTAATCTTCCTTTGAGATTATTTTAGTCAAAATAAGTGCAATAATCTACTAATGCAGTAAGAATATTGCGCTTGGTAGGATTTCATGTTTTTTAGAATTTGAATCATGATTTCAATAAAGCCTCTCAAAGACGTCATATTTGAGTTAAATCTCAAAAGAAGATTTTTAATCTCTTCTATAAATTTCTTTTGTTTTGGTCAAGTTATAAATTATGGCTTATTGTAACGTTGAATCAAATATTTTTTCCAATTCATGTGAAAGTGACTTTAAAAATGTAGCAAATGAAAGAACAGCAAGTCTTAAAGGGATCCATGACTAGTTGAACATTTTGGCCTAAATATGATGGAATTTTCTAATTAACTTGAAAATGCTGTTTATGAAATGTAAAAACTCCTAATTACTTCAGAAATTAAACGTCCTTGGTTCTATTTTTTTTAACCATGGAACTCGCCATTTTCTTAACTGTGCAATGCATGTTGGGTTAACGATACAGTTGGCCTGGAACCGGAGGAAGGCTAACATTAGCAGAGTTCTTTTTTATTGTATTCATCGTTGATGCCTCAAACTTTTCATGAGCTGTTATACATGAGAAATCTGTTGAAATAAACAAATGTGATCGGCTTGTGATCTACTGTTTACTATAATAGCTAAAGCTAACACCCTTAGCAGAAGCTAACGTGAAATCAAAACCAAATCAGAAGCTAAGAAACGATTGTTTAAAGTGACAGTAAAGCCTCTTTCAGTTGTATCTTATCGTTCTAATATATCTGAGGAAATGTTTGGATCTTGATGCTAGCTGCTAACTGCCTCAGTTAGTAACTGGGGCTCTTTGTAGCCTAGCTCTCCATCTGGGTTAGCAGAATCACAAACAGCAGCTATTTCAACCAACTCTTCCTCCGTTGGCTCCTCCTCATCTTCATCACCTTTTGTTATTTCTAAATTCTCATCAGTTTTAATGCTCTCTGGTTCAAACGTAAAAGGTTTAACGTCACTTATTGCCGTTTTGGCTGGTTGGAGCTAGCGCTACAGGACCTAGCATGCATCATTTACCCAGAATGTATATGCACTCTGATGTCCATGTGAGAATAGCTTATTCAAATCTGCTTCGTCAGTTGCAGTACCTGACTACTGGTTTTCAATTTTAGTTGTAGTAGCTTTAAACTTAAATGATAAATAAATAGGAAAGTTCATTTGGCAGCAAAATTGAAAATTAAATTAAAACTGAATATTAAAAGAACAATGAGGCTCTAACAAAAAATGTTTCCACATTTCAAAGCAAAAACAAAGTGATCAGAAATGGTCAAAAATTCAAAGCCATCATTAATGAAAACTCACTGTAATATTAACAATTACAACTAGCTTGGTTTCCTGAACTGGTTTAAATTATTGTTTTTGTTCTTAAGTCTTTTTTTAGGTCTTCATGGCTGAAATGTTATTTTAGTGTTTAGAGGAGTTTTAGTGTTAGATGAGATATTTTGCTTTCATTCTTGGTTTTTTTTATTCTTGATTTCTTATACTTCTGCTGATATCGTTCCATGCCTAATCAAATATTTATTTACTAAGGATATACGTGATATAAAAGGTTTCATAGAAGTTTTTTCTCTGCTATTTTAAGCATCTGAGCAGTTTTTATGTCTCTTTATTTATCAGAAAGTATTTCACTGTTGCTTTCTTTAAGATTAAAGCCGATCTTAGGGAGCAGAAACATAAGCCTAAATTCTGTGCTGGACAGGAGAATGCTCTGGTATCTCATCCCCCGAAGCACACAGCCACTGCCTTGTATAATAATGTCCTTTTTTCCCCTTTTTGACACTGTGGGTTTCACTGTTTGACATCGACTGTGATCCTCTGAATGCAAATAAGCAGCTATCGGCTTTTGTGATTCAGAAACAAAGACTTTTGGCTGCTGTTTTTCTTGTCTTGTTTCTGTGTCACCAGCTCTAAACAAATGCGTGTTTGCCAGGTTCTGGCCGTGCACACGGTGCCATGCATTGAAGGGAGAACAATTGCTCAATTGTTTTCACTTATTCCATATTTAGTAGAATGCTGTGTTATGTTGGGAACTCCTGCTAAGAGTTACTGTGGGTTAGTTGAGGGTGTTTAGTGACAGCCTGAGATTATTCCCACTCATAGGGGAGTCTTCCTCAAGTCTCATCTGGCCGTTAGGGGTTGACGTTTCCTTTTTTTTTTTCTTTAATTCTGAAAAATTTTAATATTAGATTTAGAAGCTAAAAGAAAACGAATGAATGAAAAACAATTTCAGAAAATCCCAAAACGTACAAATTTCTAACTAATAATGTATCTAATTAAATCAAATTTATAATTTAGTGATTATTTCTGAATGTAAAAACTTATTTAATCACTGCTTTCCTCCTTATACTTAATCCTTAATATCAACAATCTTCACAATTAGAGTGAACTTTGTTCCATTATTGTTACAAGCGAAAAAACACATTTGGTAAATGGGAATTTATATTCTTTAATGTTAAACACCTAAGGCTTCAGCATCACTGCCCAGATTTAATGCCCCCACCTGCCCCCCCATTCTACCGCCACAGACTTCTGCCACTCACTGAGGTGGAAATACGTTAAAGGTGTTGAAATTCATCTCCAGCTTTAAAAAGATCTTTGAAAAACATTCAGATCTGTTCCTATAAAAACTCCAATATTTAGGCTCTCCTGCCCTGTGAAAGTATTGTAGTGTTTTATTTTTAATGTCTATTGTTTGTAGTTCTTTGGAATCAAAGTTAAAACCCATTTGTTTAAAGCTGCCTTTGATTATTAAAGTAAAACTGTTAAGTGAGGTATTATTGGTTTACGTTTGTGGTCAAACTACCTGCTTTTATCAGGTTTTAATCTTTGCGTGTCTTTACCTCGCCTCTATGTGAAGGTGTACAATTTGTGAATATTGGCGTGCGTGAATAAATGAAATTCACATTTAAATTTGAAAAAATAAATGCAATCCAAAAATGAAACTTTGAAAAGGTTCCTTTTGTTTTAGCAGATGTTGTTTTTTCAAACCATTTTTGTATTACTCGTTCAAGATTTTTGTTTTTTACTTAGGCCTATTTATTTTTATAATTTTATTTTTTCAATTTTCTCTTTTTCGGTATGAGTTTTGCTTTCTTTGCAAATTGCATTTCAGATAAATTCTCTTTACCTCTGGATCAGTGAGTGAAGATGCATTTCTATTGGTCTGCAGGAACATTTTTATTGGTCAATGTGCGCATCAAGAGTGAGCTTATTTTACTGGGCGTGAGTTTTGTGCTGCTAGGAGATGCTAACCCGGATGCTACAAAGATCTCTAGTTACTAACTGATGCTGTTAGCATCAGGATGGAAACATTTTCTCAGAATGATGAGTTAAAACGACTGAAAGATGCTTCACTGTAACTGCAAACAGTTGTTCATTATCTTCAGATTTGATTTTAATTTCATATTAGCTTCTGCTAATGGTGCTAGCTCCAGCTAATATACTAAACAGTAGATTATATCTCATGTATAACGGCTCATGAACACTTTGAATCAGCGACGATGAGAACAATTAAAAAAGAAAAACAGCTCTGCTAATGTTAGCCTTCCTGTGTTCATTCTGTAGGTTCCAGTCCAGTAGGACCTAAACGCATCATCTACCCAGCATGCATTGCACAGGTAAAAAAATATATCCTTTGTTTATTTTTTACCCATAGAGGTCTCTATTTTTGAAGTAATTGTGAGTTTTTATGTATCACAAGCAGCAGTTTTTGTTGATAGGAACATTAAAGAGGGACAAGAAAAGTCAGAAAGAGTAAAAGTGAAAGAAGAAAAACAACAAGGAAAACAGGGACAGAAATACAAAGATTGAGGAAAAAGTAGAACAAAGAAAAATAGGAAAATGTGGTAAATCACTGTATATGTGTTCTGTTAAATGTCTACATCTGTGTATCAGTCTTGTTTTGTGTTGTCTGAGGGCCTTATGTCTGTTCTCTTTATACTCTCTTCACTTCCTCCTACAGGTTTTATGGAGGGTTGAGGTCTGAGGACTGTTGACAAATCCCAACCAGTCTAGGCCACAAGATATTGATCCTTTATGTTCTGGTATTTTAAGGAGCTCATTATTTCACACACTTGAACCTGGTCTCAAACTGGAGGAGAAACCGTCCTGTAGCATCTCAGACACTTTTTAGTTTTGCATGAAATCCACGTACTGTTGCTCCATCTCAGGCTCATCTGACCAAATATAACAGATATATGTATAACCTGCATCGTATGATCAAACTGATCAACACTTTTGAGTCCAACTTACAGCAGTCAGAAACACTTTCTGAACTGTTTTTCAGATTCCACAAGTTTCGACAAACGGCTACAAGCAAACAAACAGTTTTCTTTGTTCACACAGGCCTTATCCTAAAATAACAAACATGATGGAAATCTGATCTTTACACATACGAGCCATTGTTCTACCGCTGTGTATGGGGGGGGGGCATCTTTACTCACTGTTTACTTTGCTTCTTCCAAAGTGGTTTAATGCACAGAGATACTGCTGCCACATTAATTCTTGTTGAGAAGATAAAGAGGATTCAGAGCTGTCTGAAAGCACTTTGAGGAATGTGGGCTTTATAATGATTGATGTTTTTATTCATTCCTTTTTTTTAGACTTTGGAACTTTTCTTCCAGATTTTCAAGTGTTTCCTGCGTTTTAAAGAGGATTTTCATTATTGTTGATGATTTGTTTCAGTGAGGCTGTCCGTCTTTGTTTTCTTTAATATAAAGCGCTGTAAAAAGCAGATGGTTCTGAGATTATGTCTGTGTTTTAGAACGACTTTAAGCACCATTTTAACACTGACTACTAAATAAAATGGCCCCCTGCCCCTCTTGTCTCCCTTCTGCCACCATAATGTCCACTCAGCCTCATGATCCAAGTCATAGCCTGTCCATATTTGCTGTTTGTTTGACCCCAGAGGGGCATGAACCCTGGCTGATCCTTCATCTGAGGACAAAGCTTATGTTTGCAGTGACATCATAAATGCCTGTGCAGAGACAACAATGGCTGATGAATTTCAGCGTGGAGCTGGGCACACTGGACCAGAGTCGTATCCCGAAACTTCCAGTGTCATGGAAAGTTTTACAGACGGACGACCCACACCTTGGCCAAACAATGCAGAGTGCTCCCAAAATGAGAGATCAAATTGCTGTGGTTGTTTTAGAGACAGTGGGGGGGGGGGTCATCCGTTTATAGCACTAAATGTTTCTATGAAGCTTTGTGACAGTCGGAGACAGTCAGAGATGTGCCGCTGCTCCTCGGGGGGAAAGAAAGACGCTTTGTTTTTATAGGCTGCCTGGAATGTGCTGAGGACTGCGGACATCTGCTTTATTAGCATATGTGAACGCACCCCCAGCTACGGACCTGCTGGTGGTCTGATAATGGAGGCATACTGTCACTGATGTCTGCAAGTGCAGCATTGAGGGAATGTTGTTCTTTTATTGCTGCGATTTTAGTTTTAGGTTAAAAATTTGAAAAAAGAGCAAAAAAAATGTAATCCAGAAATTCAACTTAGCAGCACAGGTTTTGATAGTAAATGTTACATTTTTCTATCACATTTTCTTTCAAATTTTTATTTTTTAAATTCATTTATTTTTTTCCAATTTCGTTTCAGTTTAAATATAAACACTTGCTTTTAAAACCCACCCCACACATTAAAAAAAGCAGTTTATGAACTCAATCTGTAAAAGAGAAAGAAAAAAGTAAAATACTAAAATCTGAAAAAAAAGCAATCTGTAAAAATATTGTTGGAACTTTAGCACACCATATGGAGTGACTTTTGTACCATTATTGTTGGAATGGAAATTTGAAAAAAAAAATTCAGTTGAGAAATAAAAGTTTTCATTTCCTAAGATGGGAAGTTTCATGACCTGATTTCTATGGTTCAGTTAATGCATCTCCCTTTTCTAAATGCCACCTTGACACAGGAAGAGCGCTCGGGGGAAATGCATGTGTTTGAATGCAGCATGTTTTTGTTTTTTCAGTTGCGCTCGCCAGAGATGATAAGTGGCTGTTTTTAGCCTGGCTCTCCTGGAGCTTATTGGTGTGAAAATACCTCAGAAGCATTCTCACACTCATTCTCTGCTCATTTCAGATGCATCCCACCCATGCACTCATACTGGCTCAGGGATTACCATTTCCTTTGTTAGGATAATTGCATTATTGTGTCTCCTTTAAGAAAATATCAATTCACATGGGAGATAAGGCCTATAAAGAATGTACAGTCACTTCTGAATTAAATCTACTTTATAGAAACATAAACTGGTAGTTTTTATTTGCTGTTAAACCTTTAAGTTTTAAACTTTTGTTAAAATTGTATAAAAATCAAACTACAAACTTTGAGGAACTATTTTGTTTTCAGTTTATTATTGAGAATATATTATCCTAAAATATTTAATTGGATCTTTTGTGGCCTTTTAGACTTAATGATTTTGGTCACTGTCAAAAAAAAAGTACACTGCAGATATTTATGTATAATCAGGCACATTTTTCTCTTCCATGTTTAAAGCAGGAAAGAAATAAAATTTGCCACTGAAATAAGATCTTTTATTATAAGAATAAACAATAAATCTCACTTTATAGTCTTAATTTAAGTGTGTAATATTTAATTATCTTATTTTTAGGGCACATTATCTTATTTAATGGCTCAAAATTATGGGCAAATAGACTTATTTTAATAGAGTTTTGCTTATTTTAAAAGACTTTTTCAGGGTTAATTTTGAAGATGAAGGATTCCATGAGAAAAAACCTGGTTTGGTGCCAACATGCAACAATCCAAATAACTTAGTCTATAAGTGGCGCGTCATTTCTCAGAAGTTGGTAGATAAAGATCACCCCCTCCCCCCCATAGACAGAAATCCTCTAATAAATGCAGCCGGCTCATGTAACCTAACACCTTTAAGGGAATGCACTCAGTCCAGCCTATTGTTTCCCCTCACATCCAGCCCCCCCTCTGTGAGATAAGTACGGCCCTGGATATGATGATAAGAACAAGGCCTTAAAAGCGTTAATGAAACATTCAGTGTCAACACCTCCGTTTGTGGGATTCCCACCCAGTTTTACAGTCACTTTAAAACTATTGACACTTTTCCAGCTTGTTCACATTTTGTTTAGTTACAAACAACAGATGTTAGCAAGTTTATAAGGATTTTATGTGGAAAAAAAAAAAACAGTATATGATTGTAAAATGAAGGAGAATCTAGTCAGTCAGTCAGTCAGTCAGTCAGTTAAATTTATTAGGATGTTGATAATGGAGACATACGTGGGCCAGCTGCATCAGTATCGGCCGATCGGTGAACGTATCGGCCGATCGGTGAACGTATCGGACGATCGGTGAACGTACCGGACGATCGGTGAACGTATCGTTTTGTGTTTCTTTTGTATAAAGTGAGACTGTGTAACGTTCACTATCATTATATCATTATTGATTATGTAAATTGTGAAAGGTGAAGCAATATCGACTCCAGGAATCGGTCCAAAAAATATCAGCAGCACATATATGTGGGATTGGATCGGCTAATGTCAAAGAGTTCAGTATCATCATCGAACTTATAAAAGCTGTTTGAATCGATCTTGTTGACATGTAAACCTCTATTGTACCAATGCAGAAAAATCAATATCTGAATGGGGGTGGGTAGCAGTGGGGGAGACTGAGGACGGCTGAAACAGTTTTTACCTGTAGCTCAGTTTCTCACAGGCTATAAGAAGTAGAATGAGAATATTTGAACATGTTATACTCACGTCTGTCCATAAAAACTCATAGAATGGCAACATTTGATGTAAAGAAAGCAACGTGTGGTTGAACGGAGTTCATTAAAGGGATCCAAGACGTGTTTGAACACTTTGGTCTAAATAAGTTGTCATTTTCCTAATTTCAAATATGGTTGTGATGCATAAAAACTCCTAATTACTTTCTTTGTTCTATTCTTTTCACCTGTGCAATGCATGCTGGGACAATGATGCAGTTAGGATCTGGAACCTACAGAGAATACAGCTCATAAACCTTTTTTTTTTCTTTTTTTGCACATTTGACCAGATTTTCCAGGTAAAATGTAATTTATAATTCATTATGTTACAACACATTTCATTTTTCATCTTCTTCAGGTGAAGAAGATGATTTATCAATGAAATCTATCAATGTTGTCATTAACTAAATACGATTAGATATAATGCACTGAAAATAAGATCATGGTAAACACATATGGAATGAATTATGTCCCATTATTGTTGCAAGTAAAGAGCAAGTTTTGTAAATGTAAATTGCAGATTTAGTTTTACAAATTGAATATTTGTGTTTCTTGGATGACATTTTCTTCACTTGTGCTTTCCTTTTGTAGTCCGGAGTAAAGACGCATTTCTACTGGTCTGCTGGTCTACGTTAGCGACGCCATTGTGTTGGTCCAGAGGGAGCGTTTGTATTGTGCTGGAAGTGAAGAGAATGTGATCAGTAAAACAAAATTCGGAAAGAAAGCAATTCGTAAAACTCAACCTGAAAAATAACATAAAAGCAATAAAAAAGTAAAGTTAAAAACATTTCAAAAAGTATTTTTATTTAAAAAATGTGTTTTTCCTTCAAGAATAAAGATCAAAATTCACTCCATAAATTCAATTTAATTTTTAAAAAATCTGGTAAATTTTTTTTTTTTATTAATCCCAAAAGGAATAAATGATGCAATAATTTTCTTTTTGTTTTTGTTCTTTCATTGAGTTGTTGAAGATGTTGATGTAAAAGCAAAGATCTTCTGCTCTGTAAACAATCTCACATCACTGGAAAACTGTCTTTGTTATCTTCTAAAAAAAACAAGGTAAAAAACATGCATTTTAAGAACAACATGACCTAAAGCCAATTCAATGTTTGCAGCGTTTGTTGTTTGTGCTTAATATCACAGAATTAACATTAATCGATTTGTCAGGAAATGATGATTTGAACTGGTGTCTGTGTTGTTCATGCAGCAGAGGACAGACCCTGAATGAGTGAGGACAGGCAGAGTCCATTAGTTCAGTTGAAAGGAAGAAAGGAAGCTTTTTAAGGATTTGTCACCATCAGGTCTCTGTTTTAGGTGGGGGGGGGGGGGTGTCTCTGCACAGCAGAAGAATGTGAGAGTTACTCCACCTATAAGAAGAATCACAAGGCTCTGGAAAGAAATAGAGTGATTCTCAATATGATGTGTAATCCTTGGTTTGTTTTCCTGGTAATATTCCACTGGGACTGTAGTCCAGAAACCCCCCCCCCTCTGAAAACAGGCATCATCTCTGACAAAACTTGCAGCAAACTATGCATTATGTACAAGTGGAACAACAGGTTCTGTCAGCAGTGAGCCGAGCAGCAGGTAAATCAGAAACCAAGCTGTTTCTCTGCCGTCCTGCTCAAACGCTCTGATGGACCTGTTATATTGGTGACATCACCGGTGATGGGAAGC
The DNA here is from genome assembly GCA_034780135.1 of Jordanella pulchra. Classification (NCBI taxonomy): domain Eukaryota; kingdom Metazoa; phylum Chordata; class Actinopteri; order Cyprinodontiformes; family Cyprinodontidae; genus Jordanella; species Jordanella pulchra. The sequence continues at coordinate 13,918 of JAUZNJ010001027.1, forward strand.
CGATAAATCCATCTGCGCCTGCAGAGGGGCGCTAATCCTTGACAACTGTGCCCCCGTGACACCATATCCGTTGCACTGCTGGTTGTTTGATACAATAGACTCCCCTGCTTTGTCCTTGAAATTGTTTTAATTAGCCTCACGGACGGGGGCTGTGGCTGCAAACATGAGAGCGACTCAATAGGATTGACAAATCACATGGCATGATAGCACAGGCGTGGAGATGACAGATATGTTAAAAGCACGCAGCAAGGAATAAACTGATCAGAGTAACAGATACATGAAGAATTCAGATATTTAAGTAACACTTTGTTGAGTTCGATGAATGTCGGGTTTAGGAAGTTTGTTTGGAGATTATTGCTGTAATGCAGCATCAACAGGATTTTACCTTAAACAAACCTGTAAAGTTTACAGAGACACAAATAGTGCTGAAAGGATTGTAAAAAAAAAAAAGAGCAATATTATTATTACATCATTGAAATGTTATTTTTTTAATAGTGTTTGCTTTCTAAAAACTAAATGAAAGTTTAAAAACATTTTTTCTGATTCTCCTGCTTCTCTCACTGTTTTCTATCCTAAACCAGACGGTCGGCAACCATGAAAGTCCAGCTGAATTAAGGCCATTTAGACGTACAAACATTACATGAACAGTGAATAAAACACAACCGTGTCAGAAAAGTTGAGTTTAGGATGTGAAAAGTCATAATATTCGTATTATTTAGTGCGGTGGAGGATCTGAGAAGGTGGCATTCGACCGTTTTTTAAACACCAGGACATTTTAGATTAAAATATGTCCAGCAGTGAACCACTAATTGGTCACTATGGTCTATTTCCTGCACAATAATGACCCCCACCTCCAAATGAACAGAGACATCATTCAGCAGAAACAAAATCAACCCTCTTAATTGATCAATAAAAATCCTTCTCCTTTTATCCTCTAAAAAGAGAAGGAAGCTCCACATGGAAAAAAGGAGGCAGTAAAAACCAACATCAGACCTAACAGGAGTTTTACCATCTCTGGTTCGTTATTAATGTGTTAAAAAGAAAAGGTTCAAAGTAAAGCTTGTGTCTGTGTTTAAGTGTTAAGTATGAGATTATACAAACACGGTAAACGATCAGCTTTGAATTGGGAGTTTATTTTGGTAGGAAGGTAGATGATCCACAACAGCGATGCACCAAATATTTACAGTGAACACTGTAAATAATCCAGAGGAACCTGGTTGTTCTTGCAAAAACAATCAAATCTCCATTCTGTTGTGCAAACAGACATAATAAGCTGCTTCAAACTCTTTAGCGAATGCTTCTTTTATAGCGGACTGTGACGCCACCAAATACTCTACTAATTACTAAGTATTTATCAGTAATATTACTTGTTCTCCTCCTCCTCTCTTTGGGCATATTTTAAGATTCTTCAATCAATGTTTTGTTTTTTGTTTTTGTTTTTTTTTATCTTGAAAAATGAATACTGTCAATAAATCCACTGCAAATACAAAAAGGTTTCTTTCTAGTTTTTGATTTTTGTTTACCGGTTTCTTGAACTTCTGTAAATGATTTGAAATATATGAAGTTGATATTTAATGTAAAATCTCAGTGGTCCATTTTAGCTGAGGGGCTGACGGTGTAAAATAAGCTGCTAGAAAGGTTACAAAACAAGACGAATCCCCCCCCCCCCGACAATTTCTCTCAAATGTCTCATACAGAGAATTTTGAAAAGCCCTAAAACCTGTTTGGCCTGCTGTCTAAACAAATTGATGTAGGTGTGTTTAACTATGTGTTAACACATACTTGCATGTAGGGGCCGTCCCACCGGCCACCCAGCCCTGCCAACAAGAAGGGACTGGTGGCAAAAGCATCACATTCCTGCCTGGATTCAAGACCCCAGAGAATCATGTGATCAGAAAAGTTGGGCTGAGATGTTTTGTTTTGGGTTTGGAATAGAAAAGTTTTGGATCGGGGGGGGGCTTCCATTGGTTATTTATGTAAATAATCACACCCCCTTCTCCCTGCTTAAATACCCATCCCCCCCCCCCCAGCTCTGCTCTTCTCTGCGTCCCATGGGAGGAGGGGTCGAGGAGGTAGAGATCCCAGCCATCTGAATCCCTTTTTCACTAAGTGGTCAGAAAAAGAGCAATGCTTCCACCATGATGCATTCCTTTTTGAAAGGGGGGGTGCCGTCACTGGAACGCAGGAAATAAAGGCCGGGTTCATCCTCCTCTGATTACTGTAACCTGGAAATTATCCAGACAGGTGTTTTCTACTGTACTTTCATCTCAATCATGTCAGAAAGACAGTAAAAGAAGGAACTGCTGTAAAAAAAAAAAAAAAAAAAAGGAGGTTTATGATGCAGAACGATGAGTCCGTTCAGGAGGTGCACAAAGATCAACATAACAGGAATAAATTATTCTAAATTTATTTCAGACAATTCAGTTAAAATGTCAAAAGTAACATCTGCAAAAATTATGTTTAATTAATCTCATATCATTGTATTTTATTATATAGAGTTTATGTCTGAAAACGGGTGTGAAGAAGTGAAACCTATTCATTCATATCCTTCCCCTTGTTGTCCTTAACAACTGGTGATCCATGCTCCTCCAAAAGTCAATTAAGTTAGCAAATAAATCAGTTTATATACATAGAAACACACAAATATCAACTATGACTAAAGAAAACTTTAGGGAAGAGGAAAAGGCAGCAAATATCTTGGACTTTTTTCTACTCTTTCTTAAGCTACAACAACAAACTCCAGCAGCTTAATGGGAATTTTATGCAATAAAACAACAAAAGGTAGAAAACGAACGAGTGCATTTTAGTTTGGCTCCTTTTCTCTCTCATACTTTTAAACAAAGTGAAACCGTTTAGCTCCAGAGGTAGCCCAGTTATTAAACAGAGCCGCCTGTGTTGTAATCCAATCTGGCTGTAAATCCAGCTGTTCTCTGAAGGCCTCCGAGGTTTTAAACAACATCAGTGAACAAACAGAGGCTTGAAGACCAGGGTGGAGACGCTGAAAGCAGGATTAGGCTATAAAACAACATCCCAGGCTTTCTCACTGCGCATCCCTGGCTCCGTCACAGGATTCAGTGAGAGGCTCCCGGTAACTCTGGAGGAGCTGCAAACAGCCACAACTCAGGTGCAAAAAATCAGTGTCTGAAGAGCATAAAAATGGTGGAAAAATGAAACTATGCATCAACCAAAACGCTTACACTGCAAAACATGAAATATAAGATGGCACATTTTTATTAAGATAAGAGCATTACAGCAAAAAAGTCAGACAGTTTGTCAATAAAATAAGAGGATTTAGATTAGAAATAAAAACAAACAACTACATTATTTTTCGTCTTACGAGTATAAAATGTGTTTATCTTATATTAAGGGCATTTATTTGCCTGAAATTAATATCTATGGATGTATATTTCTCCATTGTCTTGTTTAAGTTTATAATATCTAATTGTCTATTTTAAAGGCAAAAAAACTCACCTCCCATCAGGACAACAACCATTAACATACAGCCAGAGCTTCACTGCAAAAATTTAAAGAAAAGTAAACATTTCTTATAATAAGTGTATTTGTTCTTAATTTAAGCAAATAACTACGATGATCTAACGTAAGACAATGGTTTATCTATTCATCACTTTAAATCTAAATCATCTTATTTCATTGGCAAAGTGTCTTACCTACCTCCTAAAACAAGGGAAATTACTGCTAAATACTTTATTTCAAAAAGAAAATACTAATTTCATTTTCTGCAGTTTGAGATGGACTGTTTTAGATTAAAACATCAAGAATTAAGAGTCTGTGGGAAGACTTATGACTTTATCATCACAGACACTGTCCATCCAGTCTAAAACTGAGCTTAGGGTCTTTGGTAAGGGGTGTGAATACTTTTGAAGGCAACATATTTTACTGAAAATAGAGACGCAATGAAGAGGAAAAGGATTTCACATCTCATCCTGATATTAAAAAAGGTCATTCTGTGCAAATTAAGACACAGAAATCCATAATCCAGATGAGGCTTTTTTAATCTCCTGTTTCTTCGTTCGAATCACAAATTGGCTGAAAAAATGTTTCTTTTTTTTTCTATTTTCAATCCACAAATAAACAGAGAAAGAGCCAATCAAAGTTCAACAAGACGCTTTATCCTGTTTTCTGGGATAGAGAAGAAGAAAATCTATCACGCACTTTTAGGGCAGTTTCCTGCCACTATAAACAGAGTCTTAATGATGAAAAATACAGCTGCAGACATCTGAACAGAATAGCCTACAATTAAGTAAGATTAATAACAGCGTGCTGTGATGAAGCCCCTCCTGGTGGTGGCTCCCTCAGGCTAAAGTTCTGTGAGAAAAACACTATTTGTTTGTTTTCACCTTTCATAGTTTGGCTGATTGAAAGAAATGCGGGAGACTTTTTCAGCCCCCCCCCCCCCCCCACCCACAACCCCATTTGTTACCTTTTATCTTAACATCTCTGTAAATTAATGCAAAATCAGACTGTTTGCTTATATTTGTAGCCCTTTGATGGATGTATTTCATTTTGTTCTAGATGTTCTAAGATGGCTTTTGAAGGAACAGTCCACACTGACATAAATTCTGGTGTCTCATTTAATACCCGACCTATAGATTAGTATTAATCACTGCTTCTAACTGCATTGTAAGGGGTTTTATAAAAAAACAAAACAAACAGCCTTAAATGGAGCTTATCCGCCCACGTCACGGGGGGGGCTCCAGCTTCTAATTCTTTCACTATTTCCTGTCATGAGGCGGTTGTTTGGTGGGTGGTGAGGCAGAGGCAGAACCAGGTTGTAGTGAGAATTAAGAGGTTTTAATAACACAGAGTCCAGAAACAGAGTTACAGGTGACGTCCTCAGAACAGGCAGCACGG
>JAUZNJ010001049.1:0-18788 GCA_034780135.1 Jordanella pulchra
TACATATACACACACACATGCGTATATATTTACATATAAATGTTAATTTCTATTTTATTTATTCGATATTTACCTAGTCTTTGCACTAAAGCAGAGCTGCTATTTTTTTCAATTCCTTTATATAGTGACGATAATTGTTTCTGATTCTGTTTGTTGCTCTGACTCGCTCTCATCCATTGCCAGTCTGAAATTCATAAAGGAAATTCTTTGTTTCCATACCTCCCTCTGTGTCAAATTCAAACCCATGTATTCTTTGGCCTTTTGTAAATATATACATCTTATCCAAACATAACAACATTTTAAAGATTCACAGACATTACACCAAGTAATAGAAAGAACACCTGGTACTGCAAACACATCCATCTCCTCCAGAAAGAAAGAGCTCTCACATGTTTTACTTATAACACAGCTGTAATGATTTCCCCTGTTTTCTAGCTATTTATTTTATAGCTTATTTACATAGAAACAAATTTCCACCACTTCTCCCAGGGTCTGGTTTTCTTCTGACCTCGAATACACTTTTCCACCAACACCTGCACCGTTACTGGACAAATGCAGCAATTAAGTTATCTGCTTAATTAAAAGAAAGCAGACAGAATGCAGACACTGTTAACTGTATTAATCAGATTCTCTCACAAGGAAACAAGTCACCATATGTCGCTCAGCGATCCTGCATTTGCTACTCAGGAAGGTGTCGGATATTTTAGGCCTAACATAATTGTTAAACCAATTATATCTGTTTACAAATCATCAAAATATTAATGTCCAACCACAGCAACGACTGTGGTTCCGACACACTTCACCAGTTAAATGCTTTCAACAGAAAACAAAAAAGGCAACGGTTAATGGTTTTCTAATGTTTTTTGTATTTTTTTTTTTTAGCTTCAGTGAAAAATCCATTTAGAGAAACTCAACAATAGCTGAACCAAATGAATCTATAGAACACATTTGAAAGTTGATTTAATTTTTTTTACATTGAATTAATTGAATTAAAATAAGAGTTTTAAACAATAGTTTGGTTAGATTTTACTGGAAATATATGCAAGAAGAACCTTTTCTGAACTATAAGGGGATGTAACATCTTTCCAAAGGATTTTACTATTGGTGAGCACGAGCTAACAAATTATTCACTTCATTTCCTCACGTTTTCACCTCTGCATAAACTTTATTACACTTCTTAGGCAATTTCCTCATTCAATATTGATTTTCTAGTATACAGTAATTTTTCTAAGTGCGTATATGTCACAGTCTATATGGGCTAAAAAGAGTAACTTTTGTTTATACAGATTATGATCAGGTTAATGTCTCCTAAAAGGGAAAGAAAAAACAGCAAAAAAATGTGAGATTTTTAAAAAGCTGTTCACTAAAATTCATGTCTAATGTCTTAGCATTTTTACAATTACACTGTGTTGTAAAATGATTCATACACTTTGCAATGTGTCACCTTCTTCACGTTATAGACAATTTCAGTTATTTAGTCTGATAGGCCAAACCATCAATCCATAATAGTGCACAGATTTTCAGTGTTATTTCTTTACTTTAACTTTTTTCTAAATATATATTTTGAAATATCTGGAGTGTATATTTTAATATAACCGCTTGGGAAAATACTTTGTAAAAGTATTGTGTGTAATGTTTAGACTATACATATTTATACTAGTGTGACACATTCAGACACTAAAACCAATAAATGTTCAAGTAATTTCTCACTGGGGTCTAAACTTCAGCTTCTTCATTTTAACACATTAAATGGTTATTTTCAAAGCTAGTCATGCGTGTTAAGAAGCATCCATTTCCCTGTTCATTCTAACAACGTTCTTGGTCTATGAAGGAAAAGTTTGCCCCAGTATGATGCTGCCACCACCAGATGTCACTGTGGGTTTCAGCTTCAAGGTTTGGCTTGTGGCAAGCTGCTGCATAAACAGAACTTTCTCATGTTTCATATAGGGTTACAAATTTGTGGAGTGCCACAAATTTAGACAGATTCTCAAAGCTCAGCTGTAATTATCTATGCAGCTCCTCTAGAGTTTTTGAATCTTAAATGATAGATATTTGTGTACATTTTTGAAAAAACAAACAAATGTATTCACTTTAAAACTATTGATCAACTTTTGTTGAAAAAATACACTAAGGTTTGTGTTGCAAATATGACAGAATATGGATTTTTTAAGAAGCTGGACTTTTGCAAGACTCTGTCTGTACATTTAAACAACTTACCCACAGTCAGAACTGGATCACTGCACTACTGTTGATGCGTGGCTGAGAAGGCAACACTCCATGCCCGATGGGCTACCTAACAGTGACTGCCTCCATGGCACTTCACCATTGCCCAATGGTCTTCCTCTGGCTGCTTGGACAGACAGGCCACCCAAAGCCCTGAAACTGAAAAAAAAGAAGAAAAAAAAACTTTTGGTTAGCATTACCAACAGGATATCAGGAGTAAACATTTCAAGACCAAAGGTTAAACTTTTTTTTGTCCAGCAAATTATTGAAATTTTGAATAATGAAAATCTGCAAAACTCTGGACAACAAAAAGGGTTGAGAATAAAAAAAATAACATAAAACTACACATGTGCAAATTCTGAACAGCTATTCCTTTCAATTTAAAATCAAAAGTGGCATCAAACAGAATAGCCTTGCTATTCTTTGCATAACACCACCATCCCATGTTGGATCATAAATGACATAAAGATATTCAGTTGATTTAATTCATCTCAATCTGAATTGCACAAAGGCTACATCTCTTTATTTTAAATCTATTTATGGCAAAATACAACAAGGGGGTTAGTCACAACCTATCATCCTCCCGGCAGTTTGCATTTGATAGCGTTACCAAAATAAACCCATATGTCTTATTCAAATACATCAGAGGCAATGTTACTTCTGTGGAGGACTGTACACAGTCAGTGATGCAATACCTGACGCAGCATTTGATGATTGCTTGCTGTATTTTTAGTATTCTCTTCAAGATTGAAACTCACTGAACATTTAACTAATGTGCCTTAAGCTGTAACATGAGTCAGAAATACAGGGTAGCATGATTGTGCCAAATGCGATCTAAGTTAAGTCGGCTTTGAAATGATAGATATGTGACACTGGCTTCATTGGTTAGGGCGTTTTCTATTTATTTTTTGTTAGAACAGGAAACCTTTGCTATTGTCAGATAATAGGACTTCTACAAATAAAGAATTTCTTTAAAAAAAACTGAGGTTGTTCCACTTAACTGATGAGAAAAAATAATTTCCAAGCTAGATGTTAAAGCTGGCCAAAGAGTTTTGTAGTTTTTTTTCCATTAATGATCATCTGTCTGCTAAACGAAAGTTTGCTTCTACACTTTAACATACTGAATGAAAAGCTGACAAATGTTCAATCAGTGTACTATCTCCTTTGGCTAAGCTGACTTCTTCATGTTTTAATGGACTTTATGAAAAAAATACCAGCCATATGTTGGATATTTGACATAGGTTGTTCTTTGCTAAAGTGGAAGCTTATAAAATAGAGAGAGAAATTTGTTCTTGGATTATCTCTACCTCTCTTTCTGATCCATATTAATAGCTATTGCCTCGGACCAATCCAGTTATAACTTTGTACATAGAAAAACTCTGCAGACAGAGAGAAATTTAATGTGGCACTTTACGTCCTGCTTTTATTGTTCATTACTCATTTTACAAGGCCAAAGTCTGACAGCATAGCTCAGCTGTCTGCCCCCAATGGCTGAAGCAGTGGGTGGTACTGCTCTGTCTTCGGCTGCATTTGTCGTTAAATTTATGGCGTTATGGATTCGCCTTAGTGTATTTATATTCTAAGAGGCAGTGCTTTTGTGATAGATGTGTTAACAATACACAAAGGGAGTCCAGCAGCTTCACTTTGGTACGCCAGCAAACACAGCCAATTCTTCAGACAAGGAGATTTCTTTAACCCCAAACCTGCACATATGCTGGTGGGAAAAAGGCTGTGTCTGTTTAACCAAACTTGTGACCCAGTTCACTGCACTAAATAAGAGATTAAACGAAGCCTCATTGTTTTTCACAGACCAACATTTTTTACTGTAAAACACTCTGATTGGCCTTCTTTTAAAAGGCAAAATAAAATGTATTGTTAAACATTCACCCTTTGATCAAAACGTACTTTGATTATTAGTTCAGTAAAGACAGGTTGCACCTCATTTATTTCTTTTTACATATATTCTAGTAATTATGTTACCTGATTTTACTGCTCTTTATTTGAGGAGATTTAACTAAAGATGCACTGTGAAAAACAAAACTTATAATTTATAAAGGGTTATCTGGAGTATGAATTTTGCTAGACAAATTCATTTGTCTATTAATAAAAAATCTTATGAACATTTTCAGAATTGGAATTAAAAAATACAAATACTTTACTTTTACCTCAAGTTATTCTTTTCTATCCCACCTATCCCACCCAGGTTACATATTTATCCACTTCAGCCCTTTTTAGGTAGAAAAGGTTTCTACATTTACCATCAAAATCTGTTTATTTTTTTATTTCGCCTAAGTTTTTAGTACTCTTTTAACGTGCCAGTTGTTGATGAATGTTCACATGGAACACAATCACTCTCATGAATTATTTGACATTTGCATTTATTTTTCTTTGATAAAGTTGATGCTAGTATGTCTATAATAATCTAATGGAGAAGTGCTCAAAGTCTTAAGGCTGTTACTTTGGAGGTTGAACATAAATCCTCAGTTTGAAGATTTAGGTCTGGCTACCTGTCTGAATGGTGGCCAGGTCCGGAAAATAAATATGTGTAAACTGCAAGAGTCATAAACCCCATTTGAGATTACATTTTGTTATAATATGGACTTCTTTGAATCAAACTATAGACGTCAGAGGTTTTATAACAGATAAGTAGGTGGGCTGCAGCACAAACAGGTCACAGTACAGACACATATTAGTAAGCATTTGAAGTCACAACCACCCAGATGCCATATTTGCTTCGGTGCCACCTGAACGACTGTGTGATGCAGCAAGAATACAGAAAGTCAGTCCCAGACTGCGACACACAATGAAGCCTGACAGCCTTTCACATCAGCACAAACTAACCAGCTGTGAAGGGAACACCTGCCGCTGATTAATACAAGATCAGAACAACAGTAGCATACATGAAAATTGTTGGACTAATTGCTGAACTAACACCATTAACCCCAGAGGTTCGACATGGGGTGAAATATTACATTTCCTTGGTGGGTTTGAAATGTCAAAGAAAATTATTCTGTATGAGATGAAAAGATGTAGGATGCAGACTGCTGTATTTTTTTGATAAATAATTTGATTGTTGACATATATATTATTAAATGTGTAGTTTGTAATAAGTCAGTGATATCTGAGCTTCTTTTTGCATGTACATTTCTGCATTCAGAGGACCAGTAATAACTTAACCTCTCCCTCATTTGGCTTGCTGTAAAGTCTTCTTTTATGCTCACTAATTGGCAAGTAGGGGGCACTCTCCGAAGGTGCTGCCCTGTGGAATGCACAACTACCTGCTTTTATCTTTGTACACACACATTAACAGGGAGCTTAGAAAACCCTGAATAGATTTCTTAAATGTATCTGGGGATCCATAGAGGACAAGCTGCTAGTATAGATCATTATTGATGATACTGTCAAAGCCCTTCAAAACCTCCTCGCCAAGAGGTGTTATTTAATGTAAATTCTAAAATATGCATTGATTCAAGCTGGCTAAATTGCCTTTGAAGGGCATGAAGCTTGGAGTAAGCGATCAGTTTCTCTTTTGATAGCCCTTTTTATAGATTCAACTGAACACAAGGGTTGGCATCTGATTGTTTATTAATAAGCATTTGTCCTTTTAATAACAATAAGGACATACGCTTTTTCTTGAAAATAATAACGTATGAAATAAGATTTTTTTAAAAAACCATTACATTTCTTTCAGTTATGGTTGCCTGTTCTGGCTCTTCTGACAGCAAATTCAATATTTCTTGTAACCTGGGTAATTAGGGCATTCATCCAACACCATCAAAATCAAATTACTAAAACAGAAATTGATCGAAAGGATATTTGGGTTAACATTGGGATGAAAATAGATTAGCATAAAACTTTATGGATGCAGTTTATGGAGAGAGGCTACTGAGCATGTTGCACAGACTCAGGATCCGACCCAAACTTCCCATCATGCAATTAACCAGAGTTTGATTTTCCAGTAGGGAATAAAGGGAACTTATTTTTCTGAGTTTCATTTCTATCATATTCTAGTCATTTGCTCTATATATCCTCTATCTCTCTCTCTGTCTCTCTACATATGTATAAACTCTAAAGGTGATGGGATAAGTGCAGATATTTTCTCCGTCTGTCCGTTCGTTCATCCGTCCGTCCGCCTGCCTATCTACAGATTTTTTTTAAGTGTAGTTTTAATTATCTTGTTTGTAGACTGAGTTTATTTTTAAAACCACATAGTTTTTTTAAACATAATTGTATAGTTTCTTTTTTTTTCTATTTTTCACTATGTTCCCAGAGTCAGCAGAGTTAGACTGTCAGCCACCCCTAAAACTAATAATTTAATTCATAGTGAAAAACCTAACTTTGAAATGTTCTAATGTCAGGAAAAGGAACATCTGTATCCTGGAGATGAGGGTAAAAACAGATTTTTATGACTTTCTATTGCAATTTAGTGTTTCTGTTCTTAACAGTCAGTTAAATATTCAGTGTAACTAATTAATTATAGTAATTAGATTTAGTATAAGTGAAATCCACGTATTTCTGCAGAGCCAAAGAGTTTTGGTTTTCATCTTGATGCATGGATTTTTAAATGTAACATAAAAACAAAGATTTCATGTGACATTCAAAAGTCATGTAAAAGCTGAATGTGTTCCTGGAAGGGGAAAACCTTTTATGTAAAGAATGTTCAGTTTTGCTTGAAAGTTTACATACCCTTCCATTAAAGACGGGAAAAAGTCATCTGCCAGTAAACTAAATCAAAATTGAGAAAGTAATAATAAAAAAAAGGAAATCATGACATGGATATTGATTATATGGAGATTCCTGTATATGTATATTAATATATAAAACAAGCCTAATGAATCTCCTGAAATAAAATTTCGTTGAGCAACACTTTGAGCCAATCACAAAAATCATGTGTTTTCCGTACCTGTTGACAGATATGTTGGTTCAATGTTTCATTTTTGGGACAGTTTGTTTTTTAAGAATATTTTTTGAAATAAAATTCAAAATCGATATTCTATTTTACGGAATTATCATTTAGTACATTTTAATTAACTTTCCTCAGCTTTGTGGTATTAAAATTACTAGTGTGAATTTGTCGTTTTCTTAATGGGAGGGGATGTAAACTTTCAAGCACAACTGAATATAGATACTACATATAAATCTTAGTGAAATTTTTGTTACAATTCTAAGTGTGATTTGGTAATAAGAATAATCTCGAGGAAAACCTGATGAATCAGGAGAAGGAAGCCGTCATAATAAGTATCAGTACAGTAAAATAGGAATGAACATTAAAAAAGGCCTTGTTGAAGAATACAGTTTCAAGGTAAGGCGGAGGAACATTGCTTCATAAAAATGCAATTGCTTTTTTTTTTCTTTTGTGAAAACTGCCAAACCTGTTGCCTAGTTCTTCTTTTGGTCGGTTGGTTTTGTCATGGTGTACGGTGATACAATCAAATCTGCAAAAGGATATTGGCAGTGGCAGGGTGGATCGACTTAGTAGAAGAATGAGGAACTTAAAAGCATGAACAAAACATGTACCAGTGGATCATAACCAATGAACCAATGAAAAACAAATGGGAAACTCCAGTCTAGATACTACAGTGGGAAGTGATGAGCAACATGAAAAGAAGGTGAGTAAAATATCACACAAACAGGTGGCATTCATGACATTATCTCTTCCTTAACAGAGGATTCCCGACAGGACGAGTCCATGAAAAAGGAAACAAAAACCTCAGAACATGGCAGGGGTAGGGGGTCACAGATGCCAGGAAAGAAAACAAACAAAAGAAGCCACCAGAGATTTCTGAGAAGCTCTAAAAGCTGGAACAAAAGCTGCTTGGACCCATGAAGACTCTAAATATTGAAGGCCAAGAGGGAGCTCTGCAGCCAGAAACCCACAGAGGAGCTCAGGAACAGGAGGTGGGTCCTCCTGGACATCCTCTTTGGGGAAAGATTAGCAGGAAAAGGTTTCATCACACAGCAAGGAGCAGGTTTTGGTTACAGTTACATCTTAGAACGGAGAAGCATAGTAGATGCGTGATGTTGCAGGAGTTTTCTGAGACTTGCAGATGAAGTTGAAGGCGTTTGACTCTGAGGCTGTTTGAATTTCATGACGTTTATCACTGCATTTTTCCTGGAAGGTGAAGAACAGTTGTAGCTCAATTCCAAAAGGTGAACTTATCAACGTTGAGCCCCAGAATAATAATCACTGTTCTAAATCACTGACTGCCTGCCTTGAATGTCTTAAGACAGGGTGATAACTTCTAAACCTATTACCTGGTCCTTCTTTGAGTTGCTTGGTTATGTTACAGTGTGTGTTAGTGAAAAATAAAAACAAGATATTGGCAAGAGAAGATATCTTAGTTAAATAATTACAGACATGAAGGAAATGCACAGACCAGTGGGATGATAGCAGACAAACCAAAAAGAAAGAAACAGAAAACCAAATACTGATGGGAAATGACGGGCGACATGAAAAACAGGTGAATGCACTCAACAAAAAATGAACAGGTGCAATTCATGTAAAAAGCCCTAGTCTTAAATTGTCAATATCCTTCTTGAGATGTCTCAGTCTCTCCAACCTACTCCCCTTTAACATTGGGCACATTAGAGGAACATTATCATAGTATCATTTGCCACAGGCCTTATGTGCTGTGAATTATATGGATGTGCCTGGCAAGAGTTCAAAAAAAGGTTTACTTAAAGACTAAATCCATTCTCATGCCAAGTGTTTTCTAGTAGGTAAAATTCAGACTGAGGCTCAGTAGTTTTGTTGGAATATAATAAAGTTTTACAATTATTCGTCAGCAGTGTTCTTCATCTCATTTAGATGCTTATTTATCAAGTTTGTCCATGGCCACTAGAAATATGACTGAATCTTGTCCACTTTATAAAACACCTCAATAGCAAAAAGATTCAGGCTTTTTTTTACAGGACTTTCAGTATTAATAATGACAATTATTTCAAGTGTACCAAATCACTAGAACAAATTTTCAGTTGTTAGCATAAAGTATTGTGTGACTTACAGAACTAAACTTAAAATAAAAAAAAACAACTAAACAACTAAAAAGGGAAGAAATTGAAAATGATTTAATATAACTAATTATTACTTATTAGGACTTTTTTTATACAATTACGTTCCCTCTATGGAAGCACAAAGAAAACAAAATCTTAGACATTTTGGTTTACAATGTTAGAGAAAAATATTTCTACAACTACGCATTCTGATTTCTAAGCAAAAAATATGTATTACTGGAAAGTGAGTTTTAGCATAACATTTTCTCAAATAATGCTGTTAGATTTGACTCTCTCCATAGCTTTTGAATAGTCTCAATTTTGTTCATTATTCATTCATTTATTCATCAACAGATTATTTTGCTTAAAAAGTTTAAAGATTATTTAAGATGTTTTAGGCAAATGTTAGACATGCCAGAGAATTGGCAGTCAGACCCTCTCACAGATTCCTTTTTTCCAGTCTCTTTGTTATTGTTGAATCATGATTACTGACCTCAAGGGAGTAGTTAATAATCTATTGAATTATTTTTTGCTGGCTGGTCATTCCTGGGAAAATCTACCTCTGTTCTATATGGTTTTATTTGTAGGTGATTGATTAATAATGGATTTAAGCCTTTACTATGGGGTAAGATGATTGTCAATGAAAATGTAATACCATACTTATAGCTTATCAAAGGCTTTGTATACACTCTTAAGACTGAATAATACCACGTTATATTTTCTTTCATCGGCTCTTACAATGTGAATTTTTTTTATATCTTTTTTTCCAATTTCTTTTGTAAGCAGATGTTTTTACATGATATTGGGCAACACTAAGGCCTGAGTGAAACTAATCTAAGATGACCAACAATATTAGTAGTAAGTCATGATCTAGAGAGATGGGAATACTTTTTGGCATTAGGTGAGATCATTAATAATAATAATTAAAAAAATCCACATTAGGACTAGCATTTTGTTTGCTCTTTTGTATCATGTGACCCGATATCGGTCAGATTTAAGTCAAAAACATAATGATTTTAGATTCAACTTTAAAAACCCTTAAGATTGTTGAGTTGACTCATTACTTGACTTGAAAGAATGCGGAAATAAAACAACACCTGCATCTGGAATCCAGCCCACTGGCTAGTCGCCAAAAATGTTTCCTTTCATGTGGTAAGGTTGTAACAAAAAAAACTAGAAATATGAGGGAAGCAATATAGAGTCACCGTTTGTCAATTTAAACTTATGCAAATATAAGTCAGAGTCAATAATATCAATAATATAATTCTATGGGTCTTACAGAATGTAGCTGTATAAAAAATATATTTGTTAATTTAATGATTTGACATCAATTCTTGAAAAAAAAAATTGTAAGAGCAGATTTGTACAGTAGCAGTTGGTTAAAGGGTAATTCAACACTGAGAAAACAAATCGTTTTGGTTTGATATGCACTGTAAAAGATTCTGTTGTTAAACAAAAACCAGAAAAGAAAATCTGTATAAATAAAAAAAGAAAAGAAAAAGATGTTAACATTAAGATAAATCTTCTGCGGTTAATTGATTTCAAATGTGTGATTTAGCACCCTGGTCTGGATTTAATCTAACAATCTTTTTTATTTCTGTTAATGTGACTTTTTCTGCTGATAAATCCTGCATAATGATATGTATTTTTCGAGTTTATAGGAAAGTAAAAAAAAAAGTATTTGTATTTCGCTATGAACTGTTGTTACTGGAGGAGCACATGTGTAACTTAAAAGAAAGTCAGCGAAATCAATTTCAGATGTTAATAATGCTTTATTGTTTCAATAAAGCAACAGAAACTGATGTAAAGTTACTTTGCAATTATTTATCATACAATTAATCACAGCGAGTTAAATACTTACCCCTTTTCGTTCACATAATGTTTTAAACAAATATCTTTATGTCATTGCAAAAATGAAAGTTTCTTCTTTATTAGTTTTTTTTACCTATCAGGGTTATTGGTTGAAAAGGCTTTGCGACTTCTGTCTCGGGACACTTTGTGTTGCTCTATCAAGCAAAACTTCTTACAGCAGTAACAAAACACATTTTTATCCCACTATTTAATGTAAATGATTCTATGTTATATACTTATTTCTACTCTGATCAGTGCATTTCATCATTTAATTTTCTGAATATATTTATGCTTGTCAAAATCTTATGACTTTGAAGCTTATTAGCCCACAATTAATCAAAGTAAAATTCCTGAAATGTATCTAGTCACTGAAATTAGACATTTTTTTTATAATTCTACATTTTTCTCTCTGCCGACTTAAGATAACATTGTTAATAAAAAGGCCAGTTGTTATTATAAATACAGACTTTT
This sequence comes from Jordanella pulchra, assembly GCA_034780135.1. Taxonomy (NCBI): domain Eukaryota; kingdom Metazoa; phylum Chordata; class Actinopteri; order Cyprinodontiformes; family Cyprinodontidae; genus Jordanella; species Jordanella pulchra. The sequence continues at coordinate 11,539 of JAUZNJ010001049.1, forward strand.
AATGTAATTAAAAGGTGATGTATTAAAGTTACTTTTCTAGTCAATAATTTTAATTATCATATGGTGTCCTACCTGTGTTGATGGAAATTCAGTTTGAATGCTGACAGGTTGAAAATTTTTTTTGCTTTTGTGAAGAACAGAAAACTAACTGCGCTTGATTGAGAATGACCTTCTGCTTCACCTTCTTCTCCTTTTTTCAAATCTGCCAGTTTATTCTCGTTCTTCACCTTCAAGCTTGGGTGGAGCTGGTTGATCCTGATATGATGCCTCTTAATCCATCCTGTTAATCCAGCTTTCAGTGTTTGTCACCTGTTATGTATTCTTTGTCACATGTTAATTCAAAGTATCCTTTAAACAGGATAATGTGTTATGATAGTTGGAGATTGATACTTAAAAACTTTTTTGAAAATGAAACTTTTTCCGCTCATTTAAACACTTATAGACGCTTAAATAATATCCTGCTGTATCAGAAAGTCAACCTGTATGACCCACTAATCTTTAATACTATTTGCATAAATAAATAAAAACTATAAGTGTTAGTCAAAAGTTACCATCATATACTACTATATGGTGTGTGTTCTTGTTTTTAATACATTGCAGGGCCCATTTTCTGAAAAAATAGCACATTGTGGGGGGCTGACTGTTTTGGGTCAGGGGTCAAGTTTAGGACTAAGGTGTGATTTGACTTTAGGGTGGGATAGGGTCAGGCATGAATCTGTATTAGTTAGGGATGGGGTCATGGTTAGGATGTAGAAATTAATGGAAATCAGTATAAGGGCCCTGCAGAGATAGTGAGTCAAGTTTGTGTGCGTGTGTGTTTGTGTGACACTAATCGTAAGGTAATTTATTCAGTCTAATGAATTCTTATAACATTTCAACGTTAAAAACAGACTATAACTGAATAAAAATGTAATGATTGAGCACTCACCTATTTTTAACAAGAGGTTTGGTTCAGGAAGTAAGAAGGCATAAAACAAAGGCAGTCTTTTTTTGATTAGCTAGAATGATTATCAAGGAAAAACACTGTGAGACTTTGGGGGAATTTGGATGCTGACCTTGAATACCTGGTTTTGGATTGAGGAAGCCAACAAACCAATAGAAAACATAAGCATGAACAGTAAAACATGTAGACTGTAAACATTTTATTTTGTTCTGAATCACTGTTTATAGACTTAGAAAGATACACAGAAAATGTTCCATCTAAATATATAGATTCAAATACATACATAGGAATCACATACATTTGATTTATTTACTTATTAAACTATTTGTTAGCTGAGTCTTTGAATAAAATTATGCCTAAAATTTTAAAATTTAAAGCAACCTTTTCCGGAGTCAAGAAAAATATGTATTAATAATTAATTAAAAAATGAAAAAAAATTAAATTATTATTTTATTTAGGATAAAAAGTATATTTATTCATTTAATGCATGCATCATCACTAACATTAAAAGTTGTACTCACTAAAATACAAATCTTGCCATGTTGTATTTACTAAAATATGTGGCAGTTTGGTTTTCCATACCTGCTCCAGTAGCAATTGATCCCATTTATAGACTTCTGCTTGTGTAACATGTCTAGATTTGAGAAATAAATGTTGTGGTCCACACCTTTCTCACCACCCAATTCAAGGTTTGACTATTTATTTACCTCCACCTGCCTCAGGCATCAATGGGCGCTCTCGGTAGTCAAGTCAGTCATATTCAAAACATCGCAACCTCTTAACAAAACCTGGTCATCCAGGCTCAGTTAAAACTTTATCTAGCAAAGATAGGAAACAAATCATTTAGAGAAACTGCTGAGTTTTTTGGGCCATCAAAATGGTTACTAGCTGTGACTGTCAGCCGACTTTCTGAAGGTGAGAGCAATCCAAAGTGAAACTGTTCCAGCGGCTTGAAGTGCGTTCCTCAGGTGAGAGCCGCCCTACTGTTTCTATATTAAAGAGGTGGAGCTGCTCCCTGACCCAGAACGGAACATTAATGTTCGGTGTTTTCATGCCTTTCTTGCAGCGTAGCGGGTCTTATGTGAGGCGGCTTGATAAACTTTAAAGATGCTGTGTTAAACAGTATCTATTTAGAAGGAAATGTGGGCGGGGGTATTTCTGCAATACTGCGGTGGATAATCTGAATAAAATGATAATAGGAAAAGGTTTATGTAGCTAAAGAATAAAGCTGTATGCCTTCGCAAACATCTTTCGAAAAGACAGGAGAAAATAAATTGTGGCCATTAATATAGGGGGCTGATTCAGGGCTGAGACAACTAATCTGACTGCCCCTCGTCAGCTTAATAAAACACATTTAGGGTGAATTTAGAGGTTGCAAATTCCAGTTTTCTCATCTACCCATACTTTCTCATACTTTTTACATACCCATCAACTATAAGCACACTGCCAAACCTTTTGGATTTTTTAAATAGAATAGTTTAAGTTACTAAGGTGGGAATGGTAGATTGATCAAGAAATCTGACCTTATCTGACCCTTGGCAGTATAGTGTTTGTTGGCTGTGATAGGTTTCATTTAGAGACTGGGTCAGTTTCATGCAGGCTTTAAGTTACTTGCATCATCAAAAAGATTCACACCTGTCAGAGAAGGGTGTTTAAACTTTGATCATCTTCTCACTGGTTTGAGTGAAGCTAATAATAGCAGCTCCAGAGATGGTAACTGCTCTGTGGGTTCATGTGAAAGAGGAGGAGACACCTTTTATAAGATGACAGGGCCATGATAGTTTTCAACAAACTGGAACCGACTGCACCGGATAACTAATACAGCCATGATAGAAAATGTCTAAACCATTATTCAGAAGAGCTGGAAGGTGCCAGAGGACTCTGGGTCAACATTTCTTTTCTCTGCCAGACAAGTAAATCTCTTAATTTCAAATGCGGTTTTGATACAGAAATGAGCTTGAAAGTGTGTCAGCAAACGTTATTTCCCATGCTTGATTAAAGTAAGCATGGCTGTTTTATTTCCAGAAAACTTAAATAACCCATTAGCACTGGCCTTGACTGATGGCTTCAGTCCATGTGTGAATCTGTCTGCCTCAACTCTGGTGCAAGATTTAAGAGCACCACCGTTTAGGCAGGTTTCTGCCAGCTTATATCTGCTGGGGGATTGCCTGCTGCTGTCTCCTCTCAACTTATCATAACTAATTTACGATCTAGCTAACCCAGGGCACTTTTCCAGTGTCAGACTGGGTAGTAATCTGACGCCTATCACAGCTGGCTCACTGGCACAAAGGAACTCCGGTAGGATTATGCAGGTTGCCAATGAGAGCTGAAGCTGGACCATGATACGCCTGTGTGACCTATCTCAGATCAGAGTATTGTCTGGGGAGATGTAGTCTTGGGTAGACAGCACATAATGCCAAACAAAAATAAACTACATTTCTCCTATTTTTAGCTTCCCTTCATTGGCTTCCTATTAAATCAATGACAGACATTAAAATCTTCCTTCTGACGTTTAAAGCCCTAAATAACCAAGCTCCATCTTATATCAGAGATCTGATTGTACCTTTTGTTCCTAACAGAGCACCTCACTCTCAGTCTGGAGGTTTCCTAGGGTTTCTAGAATTTCTAGTAGAATGAGAGGCAGATTTTGGAGTTATTAGGCTCCTCCCATGTGGAACCAACCGCCAGTTTTAGTTCTATACACCCTGCCTACCTTTAAGACTAGGCTCAAAACTTTGTTTTTGATAAACGTTATATCTTGGTTAATCATAAGGTATCTCTGTAGTTATGGTGCTATAGGCCTAGGGTGCTGGAGAATGCAGGGACCAGCTTTCATAATTTTGATTAATTGTATCTCTATAATCTAATTCTGTAGCATTTGTAAGTTCAACCTGTAACTTAACGGACTTTCTCTCATTCCTTCTGGCATTAAAACTGGCTCGGAGCATATCTGCTCAATTGTTTCTTTCCTAGATAGAGTCATCTATGGAGCTAATTCACTATTACCTTTTCTAACATAGAAAGTATTTATGGATCCTTGCTTTTCTTCAGTTTGTCTGTCTGTTTCCTTGTACTCTCCTCAGAGGGCCTCTTGCACTGGTTCTGCTGGAGTTTTTTCCCCATTAAAATGGTGTTAATCCTCTCCACGGTTGTTGCATGCATGCTTGGTTTGACAAATTGCTGTAGAGTCAATGGCACAATGTAAGTGAATGTCTATTGTCGCCAGATGCTCGTCCAGGGAGGAGCATATCCTTCAAAGTCAACAAAAATTTTTTTTATGTATTATTAGTAACCTGAACTGTGCAATATTTTTCATCTTTCAGCATAAATTGTTTTTATGCAGTGCTACTTAAAATATATTTGAGATTATGTAATAGATTAAAATCCCCTGTTTTTAAAGAGGCTTTTTTTAACTCTTATTTTCTTATTTAACCAGCTAAAACCCCATTAAGATCCAGATCTCATTTACAAGAGGGAGTTGGGCAGAAAATCTGTTTTTCTAAAACAAACAGGGGTATTAAGAAACAATTCCCTGGATTTTCCCATATTCAAATGACTGCTTTGGTAATATATTAAAAGAAAGAAAACTTTTGTAATACCCAAACATAATATTCTAGATTTCTTATGAGAATAAATCTAATCAAACAGGCTGTGCATATCTAATAGACGTTGCAGAATGGGGAATTAAAGGCAGTTTTCCCTTTGTAAGTTATTTTCATATTTCTCTCTTTGGTTGTTCAGAACAATAAAAGGGACAGCACTTAGCTCATTAAATATGATTTTGGCATGGAGGGCAAGGCGTTGATTTAAAATGCACATGACATGTCTCACACTATGAACAGTCTTTTCATGCTTCAGCATAAGGTCAGGGGTGGGTAGAGGGAGCTTCCACATTCATTAGCTAATTAAGGCCTGCTTCTTGAGTGGGTGTCGAGGTGTTCTGCTCTCCACTGCACCTCTCAGACTTCAGCATAGTCGATCTACTGAGTTCTGAGTTCCCTAATTGGGTTAGGCCATGGATTTTTTTCATGAAAGACTCCTGAATGTTGAAATCACCCAATTACATGCCCTTATGAAGGGGAAATATATACTATTATGAATCTGATTATCACTAATTAAACCTATGGGATTTAATCAAATACATCAATTGTATGGATGAGAGTTTTGTTTAACCAAGGAACTAGACGCTGTAAATGGGGAGATGGGTTAAAAGACAAGAGAAACATTTCCTGAAAAAGACTGCAGCAGCTGCTTTCTTGATAAAGGATGATTTTTAGATTTTTCACCAGTTATTATATTCATATCTAATTCAACCAACTGATTACCTGCAATATTAAATACCTGCGTTTAGTACAAACTTAATTAAAATAAAAATATACATAAAAATAGAGTTATGCAATAAAAATAAGGATTTCAAGGAACCATGCAAAAATCAACTGAATCTGAGGTGTTAAGTGCAAACTCATGTACTTGTGTTCTTTGTGTGAGTATAAGTGGGGTTAAATGTCTTTGAGAAGAATGAAGATTTAAAGCTAAAGTTTTTGTACGCAGTCTGATGCAGGGGGAAAAATACAGTAGGTTGACTCATTCAACTTTTATACTACCTTTATTTTTACATTAATGTTATAGCTGGACAGTTTTCTCACCATGTTAATATTATACACATAAAACACAACTTTGGGAAAAGATTTATATTCAAAATAATCCCTTCCTTCCTTAATATTTTAATCAATCAATATATTTTCCGGTGCCCTGTATCTAGAGAGTCAACGTGTTATCCTATTTTTGTGTATCCTGCCCCAGCAGTTCATGTGATAAGTATGGTAGCTCTGGTTTCCTGGTGGTAGAATATTCATTGAGATGTACAATTATACTGAATTATTAGAGCAATGGTAATTCTTTTAACATCTATAACGGTTTTTGTAAAGGTTATAGATTCCTACTAAACTCCATGGAACATTCCAAATGCACCTCTTAAAGATTATAAAAGCATCATTTTATCACATCTAATATTATATGTTCACTGTTTCGTTTACAAACATGACATTCCTTGGATAATATGAAAAAGGGAGTGACATATAAAGTTTTGTGGTAAAATGCAAAATAAGGAGTCATAATAAATGCATTCTTAATAAAGCAACCAGTCAGCAATGTTTCCATCTCAACCGCAGAAACAGGGCACCTTTGACATTTCAACCTGAGCTATCATAATCTGCTCTGCGTAGGCTTCTCAAATCACTGCTTATCACTTGCTATTATTATTTGTCCTTTGACTCTACTTGTACTCAGCAAAACAGTCACACACAAACAGCTTCCTGAGGGCAAAGAAAGATGACACCAACAGTGTTGACACAGCGAATGTGTCTGTTCGGTGTCGAGGTGTCACCGACTCAAACGAGCAGGGATTTTGCTGAGATAAAGAGAATACTTTTGAGTGATGGCAGGTCTGTTTTGACAATGGTAGCATCAAATCCACAGACAATTTAGTTTATAAGTAAATAATAACCCCCCAAGACACACACACACACATTTGTTCTCTTATATGTAATGAGGACCATGTGTTGACTTCCATTAATTATCATTAATTTCCAACCATTCATATGCCTTAACCTTACAACTAACCCTAACCTAACCATTACCAATTGACACCTTAGCCCTAACCCTAAACAATAGCAGAATACCTTGTAAGGACCAGCAAATATTTTCACTTTGCAACAACTGGTCCTCAATGTGATAGTAAATCTCAAAGTTAATTTTGATATACTTCTGCTGTTTAAAAGCACTACTGGCTTTTACATCAATGACTTGGAATTGAAGGTATTTACTTACAAAGACTTGACCTATTATTTAATAAGTGTTTACCATTAATTTATTTCATTTAACCCATATTAATAAACACAAACAGTCTCCCTGTTAGTGTACTACACTCTGCAGCTTTTACAAGAGTAATATCTCTTGATAAGAAAAACTGCATAGTTCTCAAAGAATCTAAAATGTCGTATACCAAATATTTTACTGACAGAGACTTTGAAATTTGATGTGACATAAAGAACAGTAGGTGTAGCTTTTGTTGCTACATCGATATAGCTAAGCTAAGCTAGCTTTTTGTTAATACAGATTTAACAAAATGCTTTGCCTATCACAGCCTTATGGATATTAACACACAGCTGATCTGTATAAAATTAGTAATAAGTAATGACTTGCTGGATAGCACCATTCCTAGGGGTACCACCAGTGTGTGATTTGCAAAAAAACCAGAGGGGGGGATTGGGAGTGGATATTAGTTTACGTCTCGCGTGACGTCACG
>JAUZNJ010001060.1:0-15270 GCA_034780135.1 Jordanella pulchra
TGAAAGAAAAGACAACTGCCATTCAGAAGGCTCCAGTTCCAAGAAATGTAACTGAACTTAGGTCATTCTTGGCTCTGCTAAACTACTATGGAAAGTTTATACCAAACTTATCGACTCTGATTCAGCCAATGTCAGCATTGCTACACAAAGACGCAGACTGGATTTGGTCAGAAAACTGTCAAAATGCCTTTGAGAATGCAAAGAAGGCTCTTCAGTCTGACAAAATCTTAGTACATTTTGATGCAGAGCTACAAATTATTTTAGCATGTGATGCATCTCCTTATGGAGTTGGTGCTGTAATCAGTCACCAAATGAAAGATGGAAGCGAAAGACCGATTGCGTTTGCATCACGAATGCTAACTAAGACAGAACAAAACTACTCTCAGATTGAAAAAGAAGCACTTGGTTTAGTGTTTGGTGTTATGAAGTTTCATGACTACCTTTATGGAAGGAAATTCATTTTTGTGACGGACCACAAACCACTGCTAAAAATCTTGGGACCAAAAACAGGTGTGCCTACGCTAGCGGCTGCTAGATTGCAAAGGTGGGCTCTAATCCTAGCTGCATACAAGTATGAGATTCAGTACAAAAGATCTGAGCAACACAGTAATGCAGACGCTTTATCAAGGTTACCGATGAAGCCAAGTGTGGATGTGGTGTCAAACCTTATTTACAAAGTATCTTACCTTGGTGAGTTACCTATCACTGCAAGGGAGATAGCAAAAGAGACAGACAAAGATCATGTGTTAAAGGTGGCGAAACAGTTGGTGTTAACTGGCTGGCCAAAACATGTTCAGGACGAGTTGCTGAAGCCCTATTTTCACAGACGTTTTGAGCTGACTGTTGAAGATAATTGTCTGTTGTGGGGGTTACGAGTGGTGGTTCCTAAGAAATTAAGGGATTGGTTGATTTCTGAACTGCATGAACACCACTGGGGCATAGTAAAGATGAAATCCCTCGCCAGAAGTTTATTCTGGTGGCCAGCAGTAGATGAGTGCATTGAACATGAAGTCAGTGAGTGTACCATTTGTCAAAAGCAGCGTAGTATGCCTTGTACTGCACCAGTACATAAATGGAAATGGGCTGCCAGCCCCTGGGAGAGAATCCATCTGGACTTTGCGGAGGACCACAAGCAGATGTTTCTGGTAGTTATGGATGCCTATGCTAGATGGCCAGAGATTATTCCTATGCATACTACTACTTCAGGTAAAACCATTGAAACACTCAGAAATTTGTTTGCTGCTTATGGGTTACCAAAAGAAGTTGTAACAGACAATGGTCCTCAGTTTGTTTCACAAGATTTTGAGTTATTACTAAAACAAAATGGAGTGTAGTACATTAAGTCACCTGCATATCACCCTGCCAGCAATGGATTAGCAGAGCGCTTAGTCCAAAATTTTAAAAAGTTATTAGCAAAGAATCGTGCTGTAAATGGTATGACACTTGAGCACTGTGTTGCAAATTTTCTTTTAGGGTACCGAAACACACCCCATACAACTACAGGAAAAACTCCTGCTGAGTTGTTCCTAAAAAGACAGGTTCGAACAAGATTGTCACTGATCAGACCCCAGTTTTCTCAGAGAATGCAAAACAAAACAGAACCAACTCTTCCACGTGTTCGAATTTTCACAGTAGGTCAACCTGTATTGGTTAAGAATTACAGGGGAGGGGAGAAGTGGTTGAATGGAGTTATACAAGAAATCCTAGGCCCTGTAACTTACAGTGTGGAAGTGAATGGGAAGTGTGTTAAAAACATGTAAATCAGATTCTGGATGTAAATGGAAATCCAGCTCAATTTACACAGACAGACCAGACAGACTCTTGTGCTGGAAGCTTTTGGAATGATGATGATCTTGATACAACCAAAGGAGCGGATCAACTGATGAAAGAAAAAACTGTTGGGAATCAACCAATAGACTTGCCATCATTTACAGTAGAAAGGAACACTCGTCCAGTGAGGAACCGGCGACCTCCTGATAGACTGAACTTGAAATTACAACTCTAAATGAGGGTGTAAAAAAAAAGAAAAAAAAAGTGTTTTCTTGATTTAACGATATTCATATATATATATAAAAAAGAACCTGAAAATTGTTTAATTGATGAAGAAGTATTGATATTACAGGGGAGGAGCTGTGGTGTTCCACACAAATGACATTTTTGGGTCTGTTATGCTCCTATGTGTTGGAGGCTGTTGTAAAATGTGAAGGTCAAGGAGATATGATAATTCGCCATTGGGTGGCACGCTTGCAGTGCACCGAGATCGAAATCCGTGTACAAGATGAGATGTTCTGGTTCGACAATAAAAAACTTTGCCATGTGCTACTTCCAGTTATCTGCTTGAACATTATTATATTTGACCTAGTGTAATATACACAACATTTTCATTTCCAGCTTTACAATGCAGCCTATCACCTGGTTAAGAGAACAGGATGAAGGACAGCAAGGCAGGATTTTTACTTGGATGATCCACCTCTGGAAGGTTCATATTAGCACTGGATGAGGTAGTGAGAGGGGATTCTCAGATGCCTCTTTCCGTCTGAAATCCCACTGAACCTGGGTTTTTTAAACCCGGATCGACCCGCTGACAATCAGCTCCCTTCCCACCGGCACAAAAAGCTGAGTCTAACCGCCGCTGGCAGCTGCGTCGCCTCTGTGCCGCACCTCTACGTGTCTGGTGACATCATCACCCTGGGTTAGCGTTGATGATGTCACCAGTGCGTCAGGAATCCGGAAAGTAAACAATGGAGCAACATGTAAGAAAGCCAGAAATGAGTCAGTCTGTCAGCAGTTGTCTCCTTCTTTCATCTGTATCCGATCTCTCACCAGAGCTGCTCCATGTTCATCACATGTAAACAGAGTTGTTTTGGTTTGTTAGATCAGAAGCGACTGCCGCCATGCGTTGACGTCCGATTGTTGCTCTCAATGGAATCACGTACTGTAGATTAGCGGATCGGCCCGGCTCTGCTGTTCCCACTGTATGCTGATAGATGAGCAGCTTGAAGGTGATTATAAGCCGGGTCGCTTGCTGAATCATTTGACCCGGTTTGAAACGGATCAGTGAGCTGTTCCCTCTGCCACTAAAAGCCGATTGTTCCCTGGTTTAAACGGGTTTTTCAGCCAGTAGGAAAGGTCTAACTTTTCTTTCCATATCAAACATTTAAAAAGATAATGCATTATTCCATCTCATTTCATTTTACACCTTGCATTTTCAAATCCCTTTTGCATTTTTTTGTTACTTTACCCTCTCTGTTTACCTTTTCCTTGACACCTCTGGCCCCTAAGCGCACTGGAAACCAGACCAATCAGAGTTGCTCTTTAGATGTAACCAGCTCCCTCATTGGTCATTTTGTGTGGCAGACTAACCAATGAACTGTTAAAGAAAAATATCCAGATCTTTGATCTTCTCCTGGAACACCATCTACTGTATCCTCTTCAAATGGAAAGCACATGCTACCACAACAAACTCGCCCAGCCACCAGAACTCCCTGACCAGACAAGGAAGGCATTCATCTGAGAGACCAAGAGTGCTCCTGTAGGAGTTTGTGTTTCCATTGGACCACGATGCTGTTCGCTCCATAGAGCTTCTCTAGTGCTCTGCTGGAGAAATTTCACCGTGTTACAAAAGGATGTCAAAGTCCAGACCTCACTCAGAATCTGTGGTTAGACTTTAAGGTCGCTGTTCTAAAGCATAAACCATCAAACATGAAGGAGCTGGAGCAGCGTTTCTATAAAGGGCAAACAGACTTATTCAGTGTGACTTGCAGCTGGGATTTCTCAGGGGGCTTTTCTGCAGTATTCTGTCATTTTGCTCTGTCTTTCTTTGCTTCACTTTTCAAAGTAATAGTTTAATCCATTTGAATTCCAGGTTATGAAAAAAATAACACCAGGTGGTGTTGAATACCTTTGCAGGGCACTGGTTTTGGTTTCCAATTTACAGGCAAAGCCCTTCTAAGGTAGGGGACAACAAAAGGTCAATATTTCCATGTTTTCGCACAATTTCTTTAATAAAAAAAGTCAGAACTCCAGGGAGGCTAAGTCCAGTTCAGTGACTGCCTGGATCTGCTCTCTTTTATCTTTTATGAAATGAAAAGTGTCTTGGAGTTGTTACTTTCATAGACAGAACCACCTGAGGAGCCAGTTTTTTTTTATTTTTCCAACATAGAAAGTATTTATGGATCAGTGCTTCCATGTTCCTTTTCTATAGCTGTTTTTTTTCTAATTTGCAAACAGTTCTAACTATTGATGCCAACTTTCACATAAATGTTTTAGTTTGATGAATTTTACATGGATGTAGTAATCAAATGTGGCCAGAAGGGGGCAGCACAGTCAAGTTTAACCAGGGGTAATAGAAAAACGCGGCTGTGATTCACATTCAGGCAATCAAGCAGCATTTCTGCATTTAAACAGAAAATTAAGCTGAATACAGATATATTCACATAAAAAAAGAAATGAACACAAAGAATCACAACATAGAAAAGAAATCTGAGCGATCTTCTTTGATCAGCCGCGTCTTTAATGGGCATCAACTACCTGGACTCTTTCCTCAGAGCTTCCTGGTCTCTGACCTGTTGATGAGCCTCTAATTTGCTTAACTTATTCAAAGTGACGTGTTTCCCTCCGATGTGTCATGATGGGAACTATTGTGAAACCAGAGGAGGGGAATCATCAGTGGTGCCTTTATAAAACCACTAACAGGTGATCCCTGAGGCCTCTGCTGCTGGTTTTTCCAGTTAGACATGGATGACTTCATTCTTCCTCTTTCAGTTTCTGTCCAAGCCGTCTGGATTAAGTGAAGAGCAGAAATACGACCTGGGAAGCCGGCAGCTTTGTGACAATGATTTAAAAAATAAAACAAACACCTGCTGTTAGGAATAATCTTTATTATTCCTAAAAAAATAGACCTCAACTGTTAAATAGATGCATAAACTTCTGCATTGATTATAGTTTTTCCAACTAATAGTGTAATATCTACAACTTGTCTTATTTGATCTTCCTTAAGAGTTCGATTAGTAGAAGCAGATAAAATCATCTTCACTGTCACGAGGTAATGAAATGGGTAGATCAGCCGATGCAGACATTAGGGGTGTGAACTAACAGGAATGTAGTGATACGAAAACCTCATGAAATCTTGGATTCTTTATATTTAAGATCCATTCGCCATATTTGAAATTCACACATATCGTTTAATACTGAACAGAATACGCTTATTTTCTATCCACCGTTTGATAAAGAGGACATAAACCTGCAGCAGCACACGCATGATGTAGGGACTGGACTTCAGATGAGACTGTGTGACATATAGTGTACAGGTATTACTGAGGTACAACAGGAAATGGTTTTAATGGCTCGTTATTCTTTTTACAGCCAAACCCTGCCAACAACTACTCTGCTCAGAATTAAATCCTGTTGAAGTTTCAGTCCTGCTTGAAGGTCATTCACTATTAGAAAAATGTGTTATTTAAAGAGACTGAAGGAGCTGAGATTAGGAGGAGTTGGTGCCTTCAGGAGGCGGCAGCCGGTCTCTCCTTCCATCCTGAAGCCGATTGTTGCTTCTCCACCTTCTTTGAATCAAAAACGTTTGTTCAACAAAACTTGTTACCATTTAATAAAAAGCAAACAAAACTGCTGTCAAAAGATTTTAAACAAAAAAAGATGGAAGCAACAAACTGGAGGGTGATTTTTTGATGAGGTGTAAAAATAAAAGAATCTGAAAAATAAAGCATAGTTTGCAGCAGCTGAGCTGAAAATTCACTGAAACTCAACAAATACCTGATATTATAAAAGTCATTTTAAACAAAATAAGAGAATATCGGGGACAGATGTGTTGAAAGTCGTTTATTTCTCCCAAACATGATCAGACACAGATTACAGGCTGATGAATGGAGGCAGAACGAGGAGCTGAACCCAGATCAGTGATTCATCCTCAGCTTCCAGCTTAATGCTCCTAAACTCCAAATGCACCACAGTGACGTTTAACAGGAATAAAGATGGCTGCAGTCCAGATCCACCCAAAGAAAACCCGGTTCTGTCCAGAACTCAGCGGGTCGCCGGGGGAACCGGCGGCTGCTGCTCGCACTTCAATACTAGATGATTATGAGACGGTTGGGATTTAAACTGGAATCTCATCATTTCCCCCTTTAGATTCTGCACCCCCGCTGGCTCCGCCCCCTCAGGGACGGCGTGCTCAGCTGCTGATGACGTGCCCCCCCCAGGTCTCATGCTTGGTTCCTGGCTTCAGATGGATGATGTTCACCTCCACCGCCTGGACCTTCTCGTGTTTAGGAGGGATGGCGCAGACCTTGTAGGTCACTTCGTCTCCTTCCACCGGAACGTACTCGCCCTCGATGCTGGAAGGAGGAGACGGGAGGAAACTTAGGAGGCAGAACTAGAAACAGAAACCTCGACCTCCTGTAGGCAGGACCATCCGCTTCCTTTATAAACGCCAACAAAATGGGAGTAAAGGTTTGTTTTCAAAAGGAAAACAAAAACTTTCTTATTTCCTTCTTTTGAATGATTCTTTTTTCTAGAACATCTGAGAGTTTAAGGCAGAAATAAACTGTAAAGATGAATCTTTGCTCCATCATTGTGATTTTTATTTCAAAGCTAACGTATGTTCACTCTCTCAATGAACAGCTGCTACATAAAGCAGGTAGAGGAGCTGAATCCCTTCATTATGTTTTGGACGACGTCTGCGCCTCCAAACAAAGACCTCCTCCCACACGCGTTTGTTTTCTCCTCATCCTCCCACGCCTGCGGAGCTCGATGACGGAAACCACAGCGTCTCTCTCACTTCACCTCTTTGTAGGTGACAAAGCAGAAAAACTGACGGAGCCACACTTACTCTGAGATGTGGACGAAGATGTCGCTGCCTCCGTCTGACGGCGTGATGAAGCCGTGGCCTTTGGAGCGGGAGAAACATTTACACACGCCAGAAAACACGGGGCCCTCGGAGGCCCGGGCAGAGCTGGAGAACAGGACGGAAGGAGATGAAACATGGTTTTCCTCTAAATCTGTAGGATTTATGAGAACCTGATCGGTGTGTTTGTTCTCACGCTGAGAAGGTCCGGTTCCTGCGTGTGGGGAGGGGGCTGGGGATGAGGAAGTCCCTCATCGGGGAAGGCGAGCGCTCTCGAAGCTTGTTGGTGGGAAGATGCAGAGCCTCTGAAAGCAGAGCAGGCAGCTGAGCCTCCATAACATGACTCAGCACATTTTCACCCTCCGTTCATATAAACACCATGAACAATCCGTTGCCCGAGTAACGTTTAGACAAATATCTACGGTCAGAAGTAGTTTAACTGCACCATACTTTTACTTTAGTAAGTGTTTTTCTGCTCCGTCCATCAGGAGTAACTAAGCAACAAACAAGCTTGTTTTTTTATTTATTAAAGCGCTCCATGCAAAATTAATGTTTAGTTTTCTTTTTGCACACATTTAGACATTATACCAGGTAATAGAAATACCAACACCTGAACATGACTTTGCATTTTAAACATCAGATGTTTTACTTTGTATTTAAACCTTTTTACCAAATGCCTCTTTACTCTAAAGTAGTTTCTAGGGTTTCTATTTTCTGCTCTGGATGTGAGCAGAAGTGGATTAATGACAAGAATATAAGCTTAATGGAAATGTTACAACATCTTTTATAACGTCCTAAAAGATTTGACTCTTCAAATTAAAAGAAAGATAAAAATAACAACTAAATCCTGTAATGAAAACCTGGACGTCCGGTTCAGACACTTTAGAGGATGAAACTGATTTTCTGTTTCTACGAGCAGAGAGGAGTCTGGGAAATGTTGGAGCTGCAGACGTCATGAGCGGCTGCACATAAACAGGAGCCGTTCGTCTGCAGGAAGGCAAACACTTCCTCAGCTTTTGGTCATTATAACATCGTCTGTTGATGCTTAGCTTGGAAAAAGCTTCTGTAGCTTAATAACAGATGAAATAAACTATTGAAGTGCAGCACGAGCTTCAGCTATTAAAACAGACATGGATGATTATTCCTCCTCCTCCTGCAT
This sequence comes from Jordanella pulchra, assembly GCA_034780135.1. Taxonomy (NCBI): domain Eukaryota; kingdom Metazoa; phylum Chordata; class Actinopteri; order Cyprinodontiformes; family Cyprinodontidae; genus Jordanella; species Jordanella pulchra. Next base: position 8,016 of record JAUZNJ010001060.1, read on the forward strand.
GAAATGTTTGCTTTAACACTTTACTGGCTTTATGTGGAAAAATAAGCTGCAAGTCTTGGACTCGATGTTTGCCAGATACAGAAATAAAACGAAAAATTTTCCTAGATTTTTTTTAATCTTTTTTTCCCAGACTGAGATGTCCTGTTTGATTTCAATATTTCCTCTTACAGTATCAACCTGATGCAATATCAGCTTGAATCACACAGAACTGTATTGATTATTTTACAGTGTGGGTTGAGAGAAAAGCTCGATCAAGTTCTGTCTCTCAAACACAGAAGGATTATTAACATCATCATAAGAACAACTGAAAGATTTCTGATTTACCAAAGAACAACAAACTGTAAACAAAAGTGGATAAAAGAAAAGCTTTTCTAACAGATTTTAGAGGCAGGCTGATATTTTCCAATATTGGTTCCTTGACTGCGATCGGCTGGTTTCTAATATCAGTATCTGATCAGGTCACGTCTAAAGGTTTTATTTTTACAGATCACATTCCAGCCCTCCGCCCGCGCCTCCTACTGACCAATGAATACTGCTCTAACGTCCAGCAGACCAATAGAAAAACCTCCTGCCTCCAGAGGAAATGCCGCCCCCTGAGGGAGAGCATGTGATCTGAAAAACGCAACCTGAAAAAAAGTTGTTTTAAAATTAAACTTGAAACTAAAAAAATTAAATTAAAAAAAGGAAAAAGTCTGAGAAAAAGGACAAAGTTTCTATGAAAAAATTTCTCAATTAAAAAGTTTTTCCAAAATGTCATCTCTGAATTGCATTTTTTTTTTCCATTTACAAAATAATGGAAGTAAATTAACTCCATACTTCCAGTCAGTAAGTGAAACAACAGTCGGACAGAAAGAGACGAAGCCTCAGCTGCTCTATTAACCCTTAGATGAATCCAAGGACGAAGCAAGTGAAAATAACTTATCATCTGCATCTCCCGCAGTAACGTGTGTTTTTTTCTTTACCTGGAGAAGCGGGGGACTTTACGGTGGACAGGGGAGGGGTCACAGGTCGGGTCTCCTGGATGGGCGTGGCCTCAGAGGACATGTTGGGGTCACAGGGTCACGGAGCGTCACTCTAAAGTTAAACAGTGAGTCTGGAGGGAGGAGGAGAGAAGAACGACTTAAAGCCACAAACAAATCAGCAGAACCCCCCCCCCACCGTCCAGCAAACAAACTCCAAGTGAAGCAGTGACCAGCTGGCGGTACGCTAGCACCCCCCGTTACCATGGCAACAGCAATTTGAGATGCTTGGTGGCCTAAAAGAGAGAGGCAGAGGGAGCGACTTTCCCCTGGACTCACTTCATCGTCCATTAAAACCTCGGAGCAATTAGAGAAGCGAAGGAAACGAAAGCTCCATCAGCCGCCATGTTGAAACGCAGCAGGATAAAGGAGGACCGAGTCCTGGGATGCAGCATCGACTACATCCCATGGAGGCAGAAAACAACCCGGGGGTCAAACCGGTGGGAGGACAAAATGTGATCCGAGGATTTAAAAAACTTCTGAAGAATAGAAATTTATATAAAAGAAAAAAATAAATAAAAACGGTTTAATATAATAATTTCTGCATTTTTTTTATTTTAATTTACAAAAATAATAGAGCAAATAATTCTTCATGAAATTTTTTTTTTTAAATCAATCAACATATTTTTGTATTTAAGGCAACATATCAAGGATTCTTCATTTTCCATTATTTCATGCTTCATCAAGCGTCTCTGCTGCTTTCATAAAGTCCTAAAGAGAAACTTCAGTTTGTGGTTTAATTGTGAAAATAAAGTTACGGTGAATCGGTTTCAAAGACGTGTTAAAGAAAAGGCTGCAATGAACGGATTTCCCTTCAATCCCATCATACGAGATCCATTAGCATTTGTTTAAATGATGCCGATAATTAACACAGATTATTAAAGACACTGTCTCTATAGAAGACTATGGGGGGGGGACGGTCAACCATTATTGTTGCAAGCATAAAGAATGAAATTAAAAATATAATAAACAAGCAATCCAGAAATAAAACAACAAAAAAAACTGTTATCAAAAACTGATCCAGTAACTTTTGTTGCTTCCTCAATTTTCTTTGTTATCTTTTAATACTTTTATTCAATGATTTCTTTCTAATTTCTCTTTTTCCAGGTTGAGGTTTAGAGAAAACGTTCTTCTATATATATTTATACACATTACAAAAAAACTAAGTTATTTTTAATCTGAAGTTTTTATCTTTCAAAACGTTTTCTCTGCAACAAAACTCACTCCATACTCCATACTATCAGATCAGACTCCAACAGAATGAAGCATCGCGTCTCCATGGTTACAGCTTCTCATTGGCCCCGCATGTCCAAACATGGACCCTGCGATCTGAACACGTTCATTACAGGAACAGGGAGCAGAACTAAACTCAATAAACATCGACTTAATGCAATCGCTCCTCTCTGGACCGCATGCTTCATTTACATTGGATCGCTGCACACAGAAACTACGGAGGTAAGACAAAGGACAAGAGAGGAAACGTTTGCTGTTTGCATCAGTAAGTGAGGAACCCTGGTTGAGATTGAAGAGATCAACTAACAGGTTGGTGGTTTGTTTTTTACGCCACAGAGATCATCTGGACATCAGTCTAACCGATCCCTGATATGTTCTTGGGCTGATTCTTTAATCCACTATTATTGTTTCCTCTATTCGTGACACAACAACAACAAATGTATCAATAAGTATCAACTTAAACAAACAAAGCCTTTATAGAACATGGAGGGAATATCCGGGACGGTTGATAAATTCACCAATGAATCAGCCAATGCAGACATGTATCCTATAATGATAATACAAAAACAAAACCTTAAAACTGGCCAAAAAGGTTTGTCAGCTGGTACGGAGTGAATTTTGTTCCACTATTCTTGCGTGAAAACATCTTTTGTAAATGGACATTTTGAAAACAAAATGTTTTTCCTAAATATAAATATGAAAAAAAAAATACAATTTAGGAATACAACTTAATTAAACACTGTTTGCAAAAAAAAAATTACTTATTTGTTTCCAGTTTTTGTTCATATTTTTTATACTGCTTTTGTATTCTGAGGTTGATCTTTTTAGATTGAATTTTACAAATTTATTCCTTTCAAATTTTATTTTACAGATTATATTCTCCTCTTCAAGCAAATCTTAAAAAAAAAAAAAAACAGCAAGAAAACTTTCAAAAACTAAAATTTGAAAAGAAAACAATTTTTTCTGAAAAGATAAAATCTGAGCAAAAAAAAAAAGAGACAGTTTCGCAAAAATCACAGCTCAGTTATCTGAGGGACAAATTATTGCCCGAGATCTGTTCTCACAAGGGTTTAAAAAAGTTTAATACATTTTATATAACTGTTATTTTTTTTATTGCCCTCATTAACCGTTTTGTTATATTTTATAACATCAGAATGTTAAATATGAGAAAATCAGAATTATTTGTAGGGCAGAACCAATTCAGACTATTGGTGATTAACCGATTCTTAAAATAATTGTAATTTTGTAATTGATTAATAATTAACTGCAGCATACAGACTAACACATGCAGTTAGCTTAAAGAGCTGAAATAAACCTTTTTAATCTGTAAATATGCTCCATCATCCAGCGGCAGCTTTAACCTCACATGGATTCATCTTCATATAAAACCTTTGAGGCACCATTTGCTATCCAATATTAATGGAAATAAAATAATCAACTGATTAATTGATAAAAACAAAGCAATTTTCAGTTGAATAATGAAAAATATCAGTTTATTTGCAGTTTTTATACAGCATGCAGCTTTTTTTCCCCAGACTTCAGCGTATTAATAAAACAAATGCAGAATAACTCAAATGCTAATTTGCTTCCCTGCATACTATGACTTGATTTTATTTATTTATTGTTTTCCCATCATTAACTAATAAAGAAATCCAAGCCTGTCATCGTCCCTCACAGCACAGAAGTTTCCGCGCTCGTCCTCCCCGGACCCCCGCCACCTAATGACCCTGCTGAGGCAGCACAGAGTCCGCCGGCGCATCACCAACACTTCATCATTCAAACACCCACATCGGCTCTCTGGGGTGAAACAACACGCTAAAAACATACAACTCTGGAGATAAACACGCCTCTGAGGCACAGCTGGTTACAGAGCTCCACCTCAGACGTTTCTCTGACAGTTCTCACCTTTCCAAGGAAAAAAAAAAAAAGAGAAAAATAAACTAAACAGAAAAAAGTCTATGTGTTTTACAGGTGCTGCTGAAACACATCTGGAGTTCAGCCAAACCAGCCAGGTAGTTTTCCCTCCCAGACTATAATTAACAGTGAAGGATTGAGTCAAAAGCTGCCGTATTTCCCGTCTGTCTGCAGCCTGATCCAGGTGTACAGACAGCAGCTGAAAAATTCAAGTTTGGAACATTTAAAGCCAGAGATCAACTTTCCTTCACTTCAACAACCTATGGGGCCTTCGCTGCTTCTTAATGTGTGGAAAAAATATTGATTTTTAGCTAAATCGCTCTAAACAGAAGCCTGGAATAAAGAGACTCAGCATTAGTCTCTTATAGTTGTTCAGAATAAAGCAGCTTTTTGATGTTCGGTTATAGCAGAGAAAAATAACTGATTGTGAAAAGTTCAATCTGGAGCCAAGTAGTTCAGTATCAATACACAGCAGAATATCATTTTATTCAATAACACAGGCTGAGTGCAGAGTTTAAATAAGCTTATCCTGTAACATTATGGGATGCGTGAATTGATCAACTCTGCTTTGATCGATGCTAATCTGAAGGTTTGGTTCAACACTTTTTTTTTTTTTTAAACACAACCATGGTGGCCAGTCTGTGGGCCACCCTACAGATACGAACCAGCAGCCTCAACCAGGTTTCTATTAGAAACTCGCTGAACAAATGAGAAAACCAGTGTAATTATGCAAACCTTTATCTCTGCGCTTCTCTAAGCACTTACTGATCTCTGCATCCTCTGAACTAGCAGCCAGCCGACCCCATGCACAACGAACCAAGGTGCAAACATCCCTCAATCAGTAACTACAATGGAGTTTTTTATCGCAATGAACCATTTCTCTGCCAGATTACTTTACATCTCAGCACTTGTATTGTTCTGAACCACTATTATAGTTTGGATCAAACAAACCAGCGACCAGGCATCAGAAAACAAAGCTGAAAGCCCCGTCCATGAGTCACACCTTTGACATCGGTGTGGTTTACTGATCCTTTGGCTCTGCCAATTTAGGGAAGTTTAGTTTAAATGCCTTTGACAGCTGCTGGATGATATTCGATCATTTTTTTAAATCACATTTAAAATCATGATTAATCACCCTTTTCTAAGAATTTAAAAAGCACTTAATTCAAAAGAAAAACAGTGGAAAATACTGTTTTACAATAAAAATATGGCAAAACGTTTGCAGATAAGGCTGTTAACCAATCAGCTAGTTTATCAGTTTTGAGTATAGATTTAAAATAAATAATTGTCCAACACAAGCACAATAAGTAAAGAGATAATATATTTTTCCAGAAAGGTTTCTTCATAAACAGCAAATGTAATTGATCAAATCGATTTATCACCAAATCGTAGCTCCAAACAAACACAATTAGGGAAAAGTGTTTGCTTGTTTTAAACTGTTCTGGTGCCATCAAATAGTTTTCTTGCACCTCGAATATAAAGTCTGGGGTCTGTAAAAAGTGTGCATGCGCAATAAATACATATGAGCAATTTTATTTAAAACGCACACTGCTGCAGACGGGCTAACACTAGCTATGACTGCGGCTAGCCACAATTTTTTAAATTACGCATTAAATCAGTAAATGGGCTGCATAGTGAAGTTTAGAAGCATAATATTCTCGCCTCAAATGATCTTAAAACGTACATTTGTTGAACGACGGCAACAGAAAAACAAACTTTTAGCTTAATACTCAGAGCCCTGTTAGCGCTGCTATGGAAGCTGCTGCTGCCGTGGTGCATGCTGGGAAAAATGCCAGTCTGTAAAACATACATGTCTGATGCATGCTGGGTAAAGAGGGAGGGGCGAGAACAAATCTTTGCCCTCAACTAATTCAGCTCTTTAAGCTAATAGCTGTTCTCTTAAAGAGTTCAAAATGCTGACGTGAATTCATCATTAAACACTTCCGATGGTTATTTTAACAAATTGTAGTTTTAAGTCTCTATAATCAGACTGAAGATTTATTGAATACTAAATTAGTTGTTTCAGCTTTGATGTTCTTCATAGCCACAACATTCAGCTTCCCTGTCAACAAAGCAAAGGACTTCAATTATGGATCTTGTTTGATTTTCGGAGCTTTAGTGAAATCAAACTGTTAAGTGTTGAATGACAGGAAGCTACGCCTCCTCCCATCCTGCTGCAAAAGGCAGGAAATCGAAGCTGAAATATGGAGAGTAAACCAGAAAATGTGTAATGATGAAAAAAACAAAACTGGCCAAAGTAAGATCCAGCTAGTCCAAAGTTCACTCAACTCGAAAAGCTTTCATGGAAATATCCAGCCACTAAAATGGATTTTTTTTGGTTCACAAAAGGTTTTAGGTGGAGCCTGAGATGAACCGATGCTTCTGCAGGACGTCACACAGGAATGCTTTGAGAAAAAGTCTAATATGAAGCTGGATTATAAAGAGTTGACCTTTAAAAGGAGATAAGGGACAAAGAACGACTTGGTGTGTGATCAATAACTGGAGTCGCTCCAAGTGTCGCATATTCAAGTTGACCAGAATAAAATGATCAGAAACAGCAACCATGAAGGTGTTGCTTTTAGCTACAAACCCGTTTTATCCACATGATGCTTCAACCATGTGTGCATCTGATCAACATCAGACTATTGTGACATTTTTAATTGTAGAGAAACGCAGCAGTAAAAAGCATCTTAGCTATATAACCCGCAGCACAAGACGATGCTAACTGAAGGCTTCAGCTTTCTGCTGCTGGTTTAGTGCCACCATCTTATTAAGGAGTTCAGCTGCAGCTGATGCCAACAACTTCCAGAAAAAAAGAAAATCTACAAACCTAAAAAAGGTGATGAATAACTTCTACTTAAAACAGTCAGAAAATATAAAAACAAGAGAAAATCCAACGAAAAGATTAATTCTCCTCAAATACTAGATCTGGGTAAAGGCTCCTTTCCTACGACTCTCACGGTCCGGTTCTGTTAAGGATACAGACAAAAATAAAAGCATAAGTAGTAAGACGACAGGCGGTTCATGAGGATTGAGAGATGAAATAAACACTTTTAGCAAATTATTCTGAAGAAAAACCTCATTTTTTC
>JAUZNJ010001071.1:0-18787 GCA_034780135.1 Jordanella pulchra
GATAGATAGATAGATAGATAGATAGATAGATAGATAGATAGATAGATAGATAGATAGATAGATAGATAGATATTCATATAATTCATTTTTACAGAAAATGTTGATTTTCTTTCTTTTTTGTCGAACCTTCTTGTTTAAGCGTCTCGTTCGGTGTCCGCTTCGCTTCAACACTTTTCGGTTTGCTTGATGGTTGAGAACCTTAAGGACTGAATGTTTTTTTTATATTCGAACGCAGCCTTGGAAACCAGGAAGTGCGCGTAGAAGAGCTCGCCCATTTAGCTGTTTTCAGCCAAAGCTTAGTTTGGTTTAAAGCCAACAGACAACATGGGTCTATTCGGCAGGACTCCGGATAAACCCCCCAAAGAGCTTGTGAGTACTTGATAGTTCATGTCTGGACTGTTTGTTTGGACTTAGTTCGTAACTAGACAACCGCCGGAGCTTATTTAGCTAAACTTGCTAATGCTAGCTGACAGTGTTACAACCGCAGACCCAGCAGTAGTGCTTTTGTTGATACCAGCACTGCTACCGTGGCCGACTTAATCACTGATCTATATCCTGATCTACATAATTCAAAGTTGTGGATTTAGATTGCTTTATTACTGTTGTGGACGGTATGGTATGTTATAGTCTACATGCTAGCTCTCCGCTGTTGGTCAAATCATTGTAAACAAACCCTAAGGATAGTTCCACTCCTCTGACCTAACTAGGTCAGCTATTCTTATTATACATATATGACATGCATATGTTGTTATGTTTCCAAACACAGTGCACCTGTTATTAATGTTGTAAATCTGTTTGTTGTCGTTTCAGATTAATGAGTGGTCTCAAAAAATTAGGAAGGAGATGAGGGTGATTGACAGACAAATCCGAGGTAAGTTTCAGAAAAAAAGCGTGAAATAAATATATATATATATATATATGTGTGTGTGTGTCATTGTAAAGATATTTTAACTTCCATTTTGGTCCACATTGTTATACATATAACTTAAAAACATTATACCACAATGTTCAATGAAGGGAATCTTAAACAGTAGAGGAGCAGTAAAATCTCTCTTTAAGGAAAGCAAGTTATTGCCCCTTAATATAAGGGTTTGGACCAAGTTGAAAAATATTGTGGGCTATTTCTAACCTAATATGGGCTCATTTCTAACCTGGTATAAGCCAGATTGCTACATGTAATTAATTCTGAATTCTGGATGGCATTGATCTGGGAAGGCTTCTGTAGAAAGTGTTCACAAAAAGGAGGGATATTAAGTACAATTCTTTGAGCTGATTGGGTACCAGCCTCCCATGTCAGGTTTTTAGCCAATCACAGCAGTAGCAGCAGCGGAGACGTATCACAGTCCTGATTTGTTTAAAGCAGTCAACTGACAAATCAAACTCTTACTAAATCCGGTCGGGGGGAACATTTTGACATCTTTCCCATCCACAATGGTAAAAGTCCCTTTGCTCGTTTTTCAAAAATAAAGAGAGGATATTCCAGCTAAAACTGATAAAACTGATTGTTTTGCTTCAGCCTCGAGCTGACACAGTGACATCATACACTTTACATTTTATTGGTCCAAAACATTTCTTTATTGAGCCGAACATTTCTGCTGGCTCTTGGCGAGATGTATTTTCAGGAGTTTGTGAATTCACAAATCTTGCAACAATTCATCTTGCTTGCAAGGTAAGGCTGTTTCCACAAAGGGACAAGAGAACACCAAAACTTCACTAACATTCCCAATGTTGTTTAACTCCTCTGGCCTTCCTAACAGCAAATGCATCAATGGTTTCATAAGACATACATTTTATCCTTTGTTTATTTTATTTATTCTGCAATAATACAGTCAAAAGATCAACCTGATTGTAGACAAGGGCTTCATGGACTTGAATGTTCTCTTGTCTGTCTTCATTGTTGTGGGACTTTGTAGTTTTAAAAAAAGCACTTCCATCTAGCTGACATGCATGAATTTGCGCTGTAGCTCTAACTCCTCCTTCCCTTTTGTGTGGCAGTAGATCCAGTTCAAGCATATTACGAGCTAAACAGCTGGAGAGAAAAAGAACAGTCACTCTGGTTACCCAAAGTCTGTGATTTGGACATTTTTATCTTTTCAAATCACAATTATATTGAAAATCCAATTAAATGTGTTTTCCTTGGAGGGTAAGAACAGAACTACTGCTGACTTAAAGTCTGTGTACTTTTTCTTGTAACAAAGAAAGTGCCCCTGATTCAGGGCTTTTATGTTTAGTGTTATCTCTTCTCCATCCAAACTGAAGCAGACTTCTGTGCAAACTGAGCCCAGTTGTGTTTCTGTTGGCGGTTTCTCCCTGTTTAAAGGGAGTTGGTCCTTCCATCCCACCCTTCTGAGATATTAGTTGTTAAGTTTTACCCTGAAGCCCATTGGGAAGTAGTTTCTAATATTCTGTTGTTGCTTACATGCTCCTTTTCTTTCAGACATTCAGAGAGAGGAGGAAAAAGTCAAACGATCCATCAAAGATGCTGCCAAAAAGGGACAGAAAGATGTTTGCATTATCCTCGCAAAGGAAATGATTCAGTCGAAACGGGCCGTCACAAAACTGTATGCATCCAAAGCTCAGATGAACTCTGTACTCCTGAGCATGAAGAATCAGCTGGGTAAGTGATGGAGCACAGCAACGGTCGCTAGAGAGCCGGCTCCTGTTGTTGTCAGCATATAAAGTCGTCTGTCTTTTCTTCTAGCTGTGGTTCGTGTTGCTGGCGCCTTGCAGAAGAGCACAGATGTCATGAAAGCCATGCAGAATCTAGTGAAAATCCCAGAGATCCAGGCCACGATGCGGGAGCTGTCAAAGGAGATGATGAAGGTCAGCAGGACTCAGCTCGTTCGTCTAGAATAAAAGAATAGAATCTCATGACTCACATCGTCTAAAGATAAAGGACCAGCTAACATACTTTACATTTCCGCTTTAGGCTGGAATCATTGAGGAAATGCTGGAGGACACATTTGAGAGCATGGAAGATGGAGAGGAGATGGAGGAAGCAGCAGAGGAAGAGGTTGACAAGATCCTCTTTGAGATTACAGCAGGTGGGAATTTAAAAGGAAAACCTTTTCAAACGTCTTTTGTTGCAGAATTACATTTTGTAAGATTAATACAATGAGTGAATGAACTTAAATATGTTTGGTTGTGTTTTGGTCGGTTAGGGGCTCTCGGTAAAGCTCCAAGCAAAGTCACAGATGCCCTTCCAGATCTTCAGCCAGCCGGAGCAACCGCTGCTTCAGATGAAGAGTCGGAGGAGGATATTGAAGCCATGCAGTCCAGACTGGCAGCTCTGAGGAGCTAAAGCACTGCAGGTGTTGGAGTCAGTTTGCACGAGGACAGAAACGGTGCTGAGCATCTTCCGCTTCATGCTCTGGTTTCACATTTTTATCTGGGTTAACATTGTGCTACGACAGTTAAGATTCTGTTTGTTTTCATCCAACCTAGTAGAAGGTGGCGTTTTCTGTTATCTGCGGTGACTTTAGCAACGTCTTTATTCTCCAAAGTCAATCAGAAGGTTTATGGAGGTGTATATAATGTAAGTATGAACAGCCTTCTGTGCCTACAATGGTTATTCTTTCTCGTCCTGTCCTACATGGATTTTACAATCCAAAGTGACCAGCTGTGGATGAGTCTTGTCACAGAGTGCATCATCATCATCCTCATCCTCAACTGCAGTTTTTAATCTCTTTGGAAACTTTATGGAAGCAACATCTGTTCAGTTTACCAGGTATTAATCAGCCTACAATATCTGAAACACTAGAGGTGATGGGCAGGTAATTTGTTTGTTAAATTTCTGTATATCCATAATTATATATCTGTTCTTTATGTGGTCATAAGTGTTAAATATGCTCACAATAAAATTCTAGTTCTCCTCATGTTTTGCAATAAGCTTCTGCTTGTAAGGCGCTATGACTTTAAGTCACAATTCTTTTTTTTTTTGTTTTGTTTTTTTTTTCAAAAGAAGATGCAGAGTAAGTAGAACACATGGTTACTGCAGAACATATGTCTTGTTAAGTATTGTGTGTATATTTTTTCTATGTGGATGGGCGAAAATAAAATAAAATAACCAATAAACTTTTAAGGAATAAAACGTTGGTCTACCTGTGTCTGCTGTCAGAATTAATCACACTTTAAACTCAAAAGGTTTTATCAGGAAAAAGGCCTGAGAGGTATGTGAACCTGCTAGTCTCAGATGCTCACTCGTAAGGTCAAGGAACATTTTACAAAAGAACAATCTATGTCCTGCTTTTCACTAAAACCATCTCAGACCACATGTTTTTTCTTTTTTTTCTGGGATGTGATACTCCTCTGGTTCATAATGTCTCAAACATTTTCTCAGCTTTTGAAGGGAACAAAAGGATTGGGTTTCCACCTGCCTCACCTCTCTGCTGTAGGTTTTGTTGCCCTGTAACCAAACCTTGTCTATTATCTTGTTTCAGGCCACTGTCTGGATAAAGCTGGGCTGCAGCCGCTCTGACAGTGAATCTACCTTATTGGCCCGTACTGAATATTGAGACATCGTTTTCTATATCCTCTATTGTTAGGTGATTAGTTAGTCAATAAACTCTTTAAAAAAGGCGACAGGGCGTAGATGAACGGCTGGTTGTCAGTAATTCCAGCTTCCTCTACAGCAGCAAGGCATAGGTAAACTAACTGACTGCTCAGGGCCCCAAAAGGAAAGGGGGCTCCCAAGAAAAAATAATTGTTTGGTTATTTTTATGCAATTTCAAACTGAAATTGGGCCTTTTTGGTTTACATAAGAAAATTTGTCTGTTTTGTATAAATAAAGAGCCAGTGCCCTGTACTGAAAACATAAAACACAAAAATTGAAATATAATGAGATACATTTTTCTTGAAATTAGTTTATTTTCCCTTGATTTGAACAAGTAAGTTAGACAACTTGCCAGCGGAACAAGATGGTTTATATTAAAATAAGAAAGAAAAAAAAACTCCACTAATTTATTTCAATTGCATTATTTGTATCTTATTTTAAAGAGCAAAAACACAAATTCCTTTGGCAGATCATCACAATTACCTGTTTAAATTATGGGCAAAGACTCTTATTTTAAGAAAATTGTAGTTTTTTTAGATCATTTGCTGTAATGCAATACTAAATAAAATTACTATGATGATATGTGCTGACAGAAGAGGGCATAACTGATTTTTCCCTTAGACCAATTTTAATGTTTTAACTTTACAATTTACCTAAACAATTATTTAGAAATTGTAGTTTTAAGCTTCGGTTGTATTGAAATTAAATAACAGTTTTCATCTGTTAGATCAGGAGTCTGCAACCTTGACTTTGTGGCTCATTAATGTGCCCTTGCCCTGTTTTTTTTGTTTTGTTTTGTTTACATAACAATACATAATACAATACATAACGTGTCATAAGTTGATGGATTATTAAGAGTCTTTAAGATCATCAGCATGTTATAAGATTTTTTTTTTGGCCTGTCAGCTGCCATAGAGGTTATTTTTGCTCCATTTTTCTTTCTTAATGTTGAATCATGAACTCCGGCCTTAACTGAGGCAGGCCTCCTGCAGTGCTTTAAATGTTTTTTCTGTGTTCTTTGTGAACTTCTGACCAAACTTTAATGTTGTCTTGCAAAAATTTTTGGTTTTGCTATCATCTCCTGGGAATGTTTATTATCTTTCCATACAGTGCATGATATGTTTCTGTTTAAACGTTTTGAGCCTACTTCCTGTTGCTGTACAGGTCCTGATTAGGAAGTGTTTTTAATCTTCATGTTTGACTAACTTTTCAGGACTGGTTGAGGATGTAAAATTGAATTGGAAAAAAATGGGATTAATTACTTTTAATATAGGCTATGATTTACAATGCAATGACTTTTTCCACATAGGAGCAGGTTGGCTTTTTCTGGTTGCATTCATGCCATAATAAACTAATTTGATAGGTGTTTGGAATATGTTATTAGGAATGTGATATAATAATAATAATTATTATTAATATCATTATTTTTATATTCCTAGGCTGTATGCTCAACACATTCAACTAGAAGTTAAGGCTCCATGGCCCATCTGTAATCTGTCCAATGCAACAGTGCCATCTATGGAGCTGCAGCCTCGTCTCCGCTCATCCTGGATGCATCACGTTTCAGTCTGTGTGCGTCCAGACGCCGCCGCCCGTGGACGCGCCTGTCATCTGGAGGAAACTCCTCCCCACAGACAGCGCGTCCTGTCGCCTTTCCAGCGCAATGGTCTCCTGGATCATCTCTAGACTTGTGGTGTAAGTCGTTTATTTTTCATTTCGTTCCGTGTCTGCTTTCAGTGCAATGGGACTGACATGGAAACGGGTAGTTGAAGCGGATCTCTCTGTGCGGTGCAGAAGGAGCGCGCTCCGCAAAAGCCCCCGCAATCTCATCTAACAGCACATTTTAATCAGAATCAGATGTGAATGTGTGACCAGATCAGGTGACGGAGTATTCATTTTTCACCGACCAGGGTGTTTTGTGCAGGACTGTAGTTTGGACCCTGAGCAGGAAGCTGAGCCAGGCCTGCAAACCTGTTCTATTTCTGAGGCAGCTGGCAGCGCTCAGCAGCCAGGATCTCTTTGTGTTTATCATACAGAATTTTAAAAACAGACCGACATGTCCGAACCGCTGAGTTATATATTGTACTGCTGCCAAGGAGTCAGATCATCCAGAGACGAGAAAAGTCTAAATGTCACTTTTGTATCTGATCATTAAACAGGAGCGGTCCCGGTTTGTGTCCCAGATTGGAAGCAATACAAAGGGGATTGTTCAACCTTCTCAGATTACATTGCAACACATAAAAAATGTCTGTGCACTTTTGATCATATTTCCCTTCAATCCAGGTCTAATGAAACAGTAAAATGACAGCAAAGTGTGGTTAGGATATCAACAGCTGGGGGACCAAGCCTAGAACAGTCCAGAAATTAAATTTAGAATATAAGATCGCATTACAAGCAGGGGCTCCTCAGCTCTGGCTGTTAATCAGTGCATGTCCCATCTCCAACTGCAAGGAGCAGATATTCTGGCTGTCCTTGTCTTGTTGAACTCTTTTAGTTAGCTGAGTACACAGGCAGCACTGTTGTAATGTGATGTGGGTCAGTAATATGATCTTGTCCCTGTTTATGTCGCTGCAACTTGTTTCTCTCTTAGCATGCACCCTTCATGGAGGACAGGTGTCTGTGCAAAGTTGTAGAAACATAAGGAAAAATACAGCACATGGGATCCATTTATATCTTTTTTGCCCAGTGGGCAAGTTGTAGAGGCAAATCTGTGAAAGCAAAATGTGACCCTGCTACAAATGAGTAAGCTATTTTTAAAAAGTTGTTCATTATCTGATGTTTGACTCAGCAAGAAGCCAGAAATCAGTTTCTCACAACAATGCGGTTCTGGAGGGGGCTGGTTGCTGAACTGTCCAGCTCTGCATTCAGGGAAAACATGCAAGCAAAGCTGATGAGATATTTATAAACTTTCTGATACTCCAAAAGAAATTGATTTGAGAATGATATTTATTAATCATGGATGGTTTCTTTTTAACTTGAGTTTTAACATGACAAGTATCCAGATAGCAATGTTTCCTGACATGAAAAAAGATTTAAAAAAAATTCATAAAAAGGGATTTATTTATTTTTTGCTCAGAACCTAAATATGTTTCTCATGTCTTCTTTATTAGAACCACATTAAACATCATTTTTAATGTGTAGTTTTAATTCATATGAGGGCTATTTTTACTGTTCAATACATCTAATATGTGTTGACTTTATATATGACTCATCTTTCTGTCCTTTTAGACTTGTTTTTGGTACGCTTTACCCTGCATACTCTTCATATAAGGCTGTGAAGACAAAAGATGTGAAAGAATATGTAAGTACAGTTAAGAAAAAAAAAATAAAACCTAAAATGTCCACATCTTCTCTGTGTGGCTCAATAGGCTTTTTTGTGGTATTTTTAGGTGAAATGGATGATGTACTGGATAATATTTGCCCTTTTTACTACGGTGGAGGTGTTTACAGATATGTTTCTTTGTTGGTAAGTTGGCTTACATGTAGATAAAATCAAATTCTTCTGTTTTAACTTTCTTTTTTCAAGTTGTCTAAAATCTAAAGCAGACAGCGTTTTCTGTTTAGAAAATCAGAAGTTCACTTTTTTTGTTGTATAAGTTCAAAAATAAAGTAAGAAATACGTTTTAAATGAATAGTTTTTGTGCTTTCTTCATTTTCTAATTCAATATGACTAATATGCTTTTAATACTTTAATAACTAGGCCATCTTTCTCAGACATCCTTTCAGCTCTGTCTGCAAATGTAATAGGACTGAGACCTCTTCAAAACATCAAATCCATTGTCCTTAGGATACTCTATAACTCTTTTTGTGATGCTTTTGTATATCAACGGTATTTTAAAAATAAATTTCTACTCAAGCTTTACCTTCTCAGCTTAAGTCTTGAGATATATTTTATAATGGTATCATTTTTTGTGCAGTGCACTAGTTCCTCCTGCAGCAAAACACCCCCACAACATAATACAGCTACTGCCTTACTTAAGAGTTAGAAAGCAGTTCTCAGGTTTACAAGCTTCACAATTTTTTCCTCCAGTTTGTTATAATGGTCCTTTAGAAATACTCCCAAAATAATTGTGTTTTTTCTGAGTGTTTCTGCATTGTTTTTTATTTGTTTTTGGGAAAGTGGCTTCATCTTTGCTGATTGGCCTTTTAGCTCACCCTCTTGTCAGCTTAAGTTAGCATCTTTTCAAGGTGTTTTTGTTTGGGGGTTAAATGACACATTTAATTCTTTAGATTAAAAAAAGGGGGTTGAAATACTTCTGTTGTTTATTCTCACAAAATAGTTTTGGCACATTCAAGCGTATCTTATAATATCTGAGGTAAAACCTGAATTTTGGAAGGTCATAGTTCTCTGATTTGTTTATTTTATTTTATTTTATTTTTGTGACACAAAGAATCCAAGGGTTTGAAGTGTTGCCATTAAATACCTCCCAAGATGTTCCTATATTTAGTTCAGATGTTTTGAATCAACTCATCGAAAGCTTAGAATTTGAAATCATAATCTTTGCAACCCTCTAAGGAAGTAATATAAGTAATCCAGAGCAAATAGAATAACAAACAGAGATTCTCTATTGAATGGTTTGAATGCATTAATCACAGGTCATTAAGCTCTACTGTTCATGGAAAACGTTTTTGGTTTCTGTTAGAACATGTTTTTTTCTGCCATGCTGTGTTTGTCCTTGCAGGCTTCCTTTCTACTATGAACTGAAGATAGCCTTTGTGGTGTGGCTGCTGTCCCCTTACACTAAGGGCTCCAGCGTGCTGTACAGGAAGTTTGTTCATCCCACGCTTTCCTCAAAAGAAAAGGTGAAATCCTTTTCCTCTGTGGTATCCTGCTTTGTTTGAGAGATTTTTTTTTTCTTTTTTTTGTTGTTCTGTTTTTATGGTTGAGAGATTTTTAGTGGAGGAACATGTTCAGCCTATGAACTGGAAGATTAACAGAGTTTAAACCTCAAAACAGTCTGTAGAACAAACTAAATTGTCTTTGTGTTCCTTTTTCTCTCCCACCTTAGATGTTGAAATATGATTAAGAGCGAGTGAAGGGGCACATTGTGCCGCTTTTCCATTTCTGTTGCCTTTTTTGTTCTTAAAGTAACTCAGGAAACAAGAAAATGAGTTTTCTCAGGATACAAAGTCACACCGGTTAAAGAGAAGCAACAGCCTGATGATTGACTAGAGGAAGCTGCAATCTGATGATGAAGGAAAGTCTGCTTGATTGATTGCTTTTATTTTCAGGACATTGATGAGTACATTTGCCAAGCAAAAGACAAAAGCTACGACACGCTGGTACATTTTGGGAGGAAAGGGCTGAATGTTGCAGCCACAGCGGCAGTCATGGCCGCTGCAAAGGTAAAGTAGATTATTATGACATATGATCACTGTGTTAGATAAAACAAAAATCTGCTGTTTTCTGATGGCTTTCAACTTTCAAATCTTGATTAAATTTCCATATTTTGTCCAAAAGGACTAATGTGTTTATGGATTCATAACTACTGGGGATAAATAGAAGGTATGATGTCTCTGATTTAGGGTCAAGGCGTTCTGTCAGACAGATTACGGAGTTTCAGCATGCAGGATCTGTCGTCCTACCAGTCTGACCCGGTTCAGACCGGACCCAGTGCCGCCCAGCCCGCTGCAGCTCAGCACCGAACCAGACCTATCATCCGCAGCAAGTCAGAGAGCTATAAGGGTGAGACTCACCTGCTGATGCCTTATTACACGATTACAAAATAATAAAATATCCACAATTACTTTACTAAGTTTCACACCTCTTGAACTTTGCTCTTTTTTTTAAGTTATAACCAAAACCTATAATGTATTTAGTTGGGTTTTATGTGATATATATTGAAACAGAGGGGTGTACAGAATAATGTGTAGCAGAAGGAAACGGTCTAGTTCTGTTGTGGGTTTTTGTTTAGAATAAGAACAAAACCGTGTTGACTGCACAACCTAAAACTAAATATCACGGATTATCTCATCAGTAGTTAGTACTGATAGTTCATTTTTACTGCTGCAGCTTGGATGGTTTAAGACAAACCACCCTGTAGTTACTGTTGAGTAAATCTGCCTTCCCCAGACCTCAGTCTGGCCTCCCAGGACCAACAATCTGACCCTCGGTTCTCAGAACTCCCATTTAGCAGTAATTTCACGTGAGAGAAGGGCTACTTTTATTTTAAAACACTTTTTTAAAGATGATAGATTAAGTCAGATATTAGAAATTCAGACCTGTGCATTTCCAAAACACTTAATCCTCCATATATTTTCCTAAATCTCTTAGGAACAAATAATTTTTGTTGACTTAAGAAGTCTGTGCTAATGTTTGGAACCTCTTCCTTAAACCAAGTCTCTTTGGCTCCATAGATTCTCTGCTGAAAAGTTTATTCTGTAAGGGACTAATTTTTAAAGCTGATAAACATCTATTTGAAGGTGTAGGAATGGCAGTTAAAGCATCTCACAGAGCTGATGTTGATCAAAGTAATGAAACAGAGAAATAAGATCATATACTGTGAACATTAATTAGTAATTAAAGTTAAATGAATAAAGGTCAGTTTAAATCTTTTTTTATTTATCTGTTTCTAAACTGGGCCAATAAAAGACTTAACGTTTTTTTCCTTTACCATCTCACTGCATGAGGTAACATTAAGATATGAGAAAATTGCTGTTATACCAGGGTTATGTAATTAAGAATATAGCCACTATGAATGAACTATAATGATGCATATGAATGAAGAAGAGAAGAACCTGAATAATAACAGCTTTGTTATGCTTGTTTGTGCAAAAACTCATTTCTTTCTGTCTCCTAATGTTTATGCCCAGTGGTTTTATCACTGCATTATTATCTGAGCTTTTAAACCTCCAGCAAATACAGAAGCAAGATGCTGCTTTATGGTGGTAACCCGATCCATCAGAGAAGTGTTTCATCTGTTCATCCTTCCACCAACGTTTTTTTTTTCTCACGGTGCAGATTTTGACATGAATGATTATGAGGTGCTTGGTTTGGAGCAGTTGGATCCTGCAGATTTTCTGCCCCAAACTAAGCTGACCCCCGAGCCTGTGCCCTCGCCCGTTACACCATCTGTGACGCCCCAGTCAAGCCCACTCTCCACACCCACTCCACCTGCTACTCCTGCAGCGCAGGAGCAGTTTGAGGAGGGGCTGGGGAAGGAGGTGCAGGCCACGTCGAGCTCCCCGCAGCTCAGGATGAGTAGGAGGAAAGCTCCGGAGGTACGCAGCCTGGTGAGGGTGGCTGCTCGGTTGCTTCTTGATGAGAGTGGGGATGTGCTCTCTAAACAGACTAACTTCTACAGCTGCATCGTCACAAAAATCAGTGGATCTCTGAAGTGATGAACTAACCCTTTTGGAAATTATGCTGATTTAAATCATCAGCCATCACTTACATGTTGGAGAATGTGGTGAGGAAAATAAGTATTTAACAACTCAAAGTCTTTCTCAGTAAATAAACTCAGATTTAGGAGGAATTAAACACCCTTTTCTCATGTTATATGACTTATTTCAAAGGAGTGCTGTATCAAAAAAACAAAAAAACTACCAACACCGTCGTCCCTACTTTTTGTTCTGAATATCTACATCGTTGATCACTCACTGGGATGAACTTTACAGCAGATGTTTGCAACAACTTAACTAATCTATTTAGACAGCAAAATAATTCAATTCAATTCAAATATACTTTATTGATTCCCGAGGGGAAATTCAGTTTAATACAGCCCATCCAAGTAGACAACACAAACAGAAAGACAGAACGCAGACATACAAGAGGTGGACGTGGTGTCGAAGGCCTTGAAGACGCTGCTCTTGAAGTTAGAAAAACAAGAGAAAGGGGATCACAATGAGGGAGGGGAGAGAAAAAAAACATATTAAGTGATTCATCCTTAGCAGGATCGAGTATGAGATTTACAAAAAAAAACCGTCTGAGCACACAAAGCAACACTGATATATTATATGATATATGTGTGTGATAAAATGGAACAATACATAGAATTATTGTACAGACTTAATCTAATGTATTTATTACCTTCATTTATCGCTCTGATTTTCATAATCTTCCTTAAGATTCAATGTGTTTGGAACCGGTGCAACATGAATAAACTAAACTGAAATAGTTTACCCTTTATGGAGAAACTATCGAATACACCGCCCAGGTAGGAATTTGACCCATTTTTCTGAGCATTGCCTCTAATCTGGTGTTCTTTCTATAAGCCTTTACCTGGATTCAAGTCTGGGGAGAGATTGAACCTTCCCAGAAGCCTTTTTTTCTTTCTAAAAGTGGATAAAAATCATATAAAGTCAGGTATACAAAGTCTACCAGGACCATATAAAACAGACCCTCACCATTATACTCTTGCTTCCTCCAAACATGTTATGTACTGTATAATTCAAAGAACTCAACTTTGTTTTTATTTCACCAGACGATACTTTCTGTTTCTTTGGGTTGTTTAAGCAGATATTAAACAAACTCCAGCTTGCTTTTTCTTCCATATTGAAGTTCTGGGTATTAAGCTTGTTAAATTGTCATGATGACTGGTAAATAATTGAACCTGCTCATTCCAGATGTTTTTTTATTAGAGGTTCTTGGCCTTTTGATAAAAAGAATGTGGGTCTAGAGAGAGATCTTTGCTTTTCCTGATCATGGTAATGTGAAACCCATTTAGAAATGGATTTACTGAGAAAAACATTCTCATGTTCAATACATTTTCCCCCACTTTGTTAAAGGCAATTGTATTAAATTATTGACATTAAGTGCCTGCAAGTGTGTTTTAACCAACTAAATAATATATTTCATGCTTTGTGGAACAGAGGGATATTTCTTGATGATATTAAGGCTGTTGCTTACAAGTGACAATGTCCAAGACTGTTCTTTTTTTTTTTTTTTGAAGTATTATTAATTAAGAGTAAGCTAAAAGAAAAGATAATGTCCCATAAGATGCAGATACAGAAAAATAAAGAACATTTCATGTGTTAACACAAAAATAATGTGTAATTTCTTGTACTATTTTAAACAATAGCAAGATTACTTTGCTGATGTTTGGTATTATACTTGTTTTATTTTGTGTATATTGTTTTTTCCACGTGTGCTTTTGTTTTGAGGATAATCTAAAGAGATAATATATCATAAAACAGAAATAGTATTTAAATACTGAAGGAGTTTATTACTGGGTGTTATGCTGTCTACAAAGTATTATTAAGATAAATGATTATCTTTTAGAAAATATGATTTACTGAATGATCTTTTTTTTTAGCTACGTTTCAAAACATGAACTGACTTTAAAGATTTCTGTCTGGTTTAAAGAAATCATATCTTGATTTTACAGACGGAATAATTATTTAAATTCTGTCTTGTCTCTTATTTGGCTTTACTAATAAAAATAAAACAGCATTATCCCGGCAGCAGCTTTTTAGATGTGTATCTGATCAGGCTCTGTCTGCTTCTTTGCTTCCAGCCTCCTCTTAGAGTCCTGAGGCCTCTCACAAGATCCAGGAGTGCTCTCTCTTCAAACAATGAAGCCATGTGAAGCTGCCCTCACGTCTCCTCCAGCTGCCTTTGCTGCAACAAGTAAAAAGTCAAACTACTGAATGGCAAGAAGCTCCACGACTGAAGCAGCCCTGCTTTGGAACGCCGTATTACCAAAGTGACCTACGATGATCCCTAATTCACAGCATATTCCCCAGTGGCTCATGATGCTTAAAGAAAAGAGGTTTGGTCAGATGATAGACGCTTTGCATTTAAATATGTATTTATGTACAGTTTGTGTACTTTATCTCATGTTTTGGTTGTTTTTATATATACAGTATATCAGAGGTTGCCGCATGTGTGTTCCTCATTATTGGTCTTAGTGTTTATGAAGCAGAATGTACTTTAGAGGTCATCACTGAGGCAGAAAAGGATCTGAGCACTGAGAAGAGAGCTGAGGCTGCCTTTTTGTTTGAATTATTTTGTGATTCACAAATTAAAGCAACAGTCCACACTTTTCATCACCCACTTCTTAAACGTTTACCTCTCTCTCTTTCTCTGTTGGCCTTAAAAAAAGCAGTCACCTAAAATTACTTGCACTATGTTATTAATTTACATCACTGCCTTCCGACAAAGTAGTGGCTATGTTTCATAGCTAATCTCATTCTTAAGGATTTATTTCTGATGTCACAAAAGCATCACTACAATCAGTTGAGTTTCTACAGACTTTATATTTGAAAAATTATTTAGAAACTTAAGGTTAAAAATGTCTAAATGACACTAATTCTTATATTTTTCAGTGTTTGAAATCACTGTCAGCTCTCTTTGTTTCCCCTGAGAACCTGAGCGGCTGTAGTGGCAACAACAGCTCACATCGATGTCTTTTTTTTTTTAACGTTATTCACTGAGCCTGAACCTGGTTTTCACTGTGTTGATGTGCAGTAAATTTTACATGGTTGCATCTTTATCTCTTACAGTGGTAAAAGTGAAAAAAAGAAAAACTGAAGCTTCTCAGGTACAACTGTTCTGTTTACATGCATTCACTCTGATATTGTAGATATGCTTATTATGCACATTTTAGTGTTCTTTCAGTGGATTGAATAGTGGAAAAGAAGCTGGATGTTTCTAATTATGTATCAGTGCTGTCAGTGTTAGTGTTGGAGGTGATTTCCATACATTAAAGCTTCCTGCATGATCTTAATTTCTGTGAACATTTGACGATTTTATGTAAAGCTGCTCTGGGTTTTTTTCTGTTTAGACACCTTAGATTTATATTTTTAGGTTGTATTAGAAATAATTTTCCTTCCTCTCACATTTTAGAGTCATGTGAAAAAATAAGGACACTCAAGTGATTGCATTGGTGTTAGAAAGAAAGGTTAAAAAATGTGTGTTCTAGTTGAGGAGAGAGTGAGGACACTGTTAGCTTGGCTGAAATGACTTTGTTTTCATCACGATCTTTGACATCAAACAAAGTTTGTCCACATCTTCACGTTCAGCTGTGAGATGTTTGAGGGGGTCTCTTGTATCTTCATTCTGCTTTAGAACATCTCAGATCAGGATCTGGGCTTTAAATGGGTCCTGGAGTTCAAGTTCTCCTTAAGCTCTTTCTTTGTTTCTCTTTTTAGTCATTGTCATATCTTCGGGTCCACATAGGGTCTTATATCTGATACATGGTTCATTGTGTGCTGACCTAGTCCTGCTGGAATAAACCAGCCAAAATGACACCCCCATCTTCATAATTTCCAGCTCAGATGAGGTTCTGGTTCTTTCTGGAATGCTGTATTTGGTTTATCTACAAGTCCTTTCTTCTGGTGTCCAAGTAGTTTACATTTAGACTCACTTGTCAAGAGAAGACGACTCCAGAAGTCCTGTTCTTTGTCTACGTTCTCTCTGATGAACGTTGGCGTTGCCTTTGTTTTTTTATTAGAGGACAAAGGTTTCTTCACTGCAAACCTCCCATAAAAGTCTGATCTTTTTCTGTACAAAGATGCACTTTCATATAAACGGTATCGAGCGCCTGCAGTAGGTCCTGAGAGGGTTTTCCAAGAGACCTTTGGCTGCTATAAGTTGAACCTGCTTGGTCAGTTAGCCCCAAGCATGTAGCGTTTTAGAATCTCATCCACTTGTAGACTTCAGACAATTGCTGATTTGATCGCTTGAATATCTTTACTTCCCCACCGAATACATAAAGTTCTATTTTTCTTTGAGAAGGACCTGAGGGGAACTTTGGATCTTCTGGAGATCATCCCTTCTTCAGTAGTCAGAAACAACATATTAAACATCTGATGACCAGAAATGCTAGAAAATACATACTGGGTGTCCTAAATTGTTCACATGACTGTAAAACGACCCAGTCCCTCATTTTTTCTGGCAGGCCAGAATGTCAAATTCTTTAGTTTCTAACAGCTTGTGGCTCAAATAAAAAGCAGAGATGTGAAGAAATGTTGGTTTATGACTCCAAA
The DNA here is from genome assembly GCA_034780135.1 of Jordanella pulchra. NCBI lineage: Eukaryota > Metazoa > Chordata > Actinopteri > Cyprinodontiformes > Cyprinodontidae > Jordanella > Jordanella pulchra. Next base: position 16,481 of record JAUZNJ010001071.1, read on the forward strand.
TAACTTCACAAAAATCAACAATAAAAAAAAAATACAGATGATTATAAGTTTGATGTTTTCTGTCTCCTTTCTTTAAAAGAACAAACGCAATGTTGTTATTTTTTTTTTTTACATTAAGTTTATTCTATGACAACAAGACAGATGTTTGATTTTGTTACATTAAATTCAGCATCAGCAGAGGATTTAGAGGTTGACCCGGTCGTGGTACTTTAGATACGGATCATTAAGGAACCAGTTTCTTCTTTTCCAGAAAGAGGTGGTCATTTTATCCAGGAGTTTGCTCTGAGTCTTGTTACAGAAAACTATTTCCCTCAGACGCTTTCGTCTAGCAGGCAGCTTCCTCCACAGCTTTTTCTTGTACCCGGCCTGTTCAGAGAGCAAAGACTCTTCGTTAGATGTAAATTAAACAGAAACCAGAGATTCTGACAGGTCATTAAAAAAAAAGGCACACCTTCCGTCTGATCCAAAGGCCACAGTGCAACCGCATAAACCGGTCGGTCACCGCTTTTACTGTTTTCCTCTTGCCCTTCTTCAGGCTGACATAGGTCAGGTTTCTACAGGGCTGCCAGGTCAGGCTGGGAACCAGAGCAGAAACCCTGAAACAGACAAAAACAGCTCTGATGTGTTAGAGATTCAGAAAAGATTTAAGACAACACAAACACATCCAACATAATACTAACAGCAGTAGTTTTAATTTCTTTACTAATCTAGTGTAAAAAAACAAAATCTAAATTTAATTGCAGATCAGAACTTTGTCTCAAGAAATGAAGGGGCTCCTTTGGGATGTGGAAGCTGAAGGATGAAACTCTAGATTTACCGAGTTCAAACCTTCACCTACGGTCCTAAGATTTGTTCACGGGCTGAAACCATATCTTGGTTGAGAGGGAGAGAAAACGCTGAAATGAAGCCAACAAGATCTAATTCCTGGGAGAAGCTCAACAGCTCGAGTTGGATCCAGTTACCCGTTTAGCAAACTAATGTTTTAAGAATAGAGTAGAAAAAAAGAACAAACGTGTGAAAGGTCTCCCTCACTTGGTGAGTGAATAAAACACAGACTTTCAGCTGCTTCCATTTACTGCTATGTTTAACACAACCGGCCCACAACTCCATCAAACGGACTATTCTGGGGATGATTTGTTGGGAGAAATGGGAGCATTAACACCCACACACCAAGTGCCCAAACTACCAGATGTGAAACGCTGCCAACATATCAGAAGCTCATGATGGTTTTTGCCTCATAATAAGCAGACTTTACTCTCTACAGAGTAGGGCTGAAAAAAATCAGATCGGGTAAATTCATTAAGTCATCAAATAATCGTTAGCTAGGGTTAAACCTCCCAGTTTCATTTTATACCCCAGCATGAAAAAGTCACGGTTTTAAAACTGCTAAGAGCGCTCATGTTGCCAGCTGCTGCAGTATCACCTTCTTCCACCACACTCCTCTGTAGCTGTTAGCTCTACAGGTTGGATTATGGAGGAAAAGGCGGTCCAAAGAGAAACAGCACACTGCTGTGACAGTACTTTGACTAAAGCTTGGAAGACGGAGGTTGCTCTACATGCATTCCACAGCGGAAGCCATTGGGAGCAATAAAGCTAAGTGAGCCAATCAGGGACTGGTGGAAGCAGCACAAGCCAGGCTGAAGTTAGCTGTAAACCTGAGAACAGAGGAGGTTGATTTCAAGTTACAGATAATCTGTTATGTTAAACCCTGCAAGAAATTAAATGGAGGCTTAAGCATCACTAGAATTTTTACAAGGAACAAAAAGAAGAGGGACTTTCAACTAAGCTACAGTTCAACTTCAAAGCTCTGGCTGTGATAGAAAACAGCTGGGTTTGTATCAAGAGGAGAAAAATATCTGATGCTCGTTGCTGTTTTTACGGCTGCCACATATTAACGCAATAATACAACCATTATGAAATACATGTTCATGAGGTTACCGATGGAGCAGCGGGTAGCGGGGCGTCTGAGTAACAGCAGCCCGGAAAGGGGCGCAGACAGCGGCTGAAGCTGTTCTGAAGAAAGGCTGAGACTGGATGAACCCAGACAGCTGACGCACATGAGGAGGACTGGTTCCGATGGAGCGGGGCAGAGGCCTCAGCAGCGCTGGTATTAAAACAGAAACAGCAACATATCAAAACAAAGCAGCAGAAAACCAGCCTCAGCCCTTCCAAAACATCAGAAACGCACCTGACAACCTTCGGACAACGGCCGCCGCCATGTTTTCTTCAACGTCTTCAACTTAATATTTTATGGGTGGCATTGCCGCCACCATCTGGTGAGGAGTGTAAATGTAGCCTGTGTGTATA
>JAUZNJ010001082.1:0-18786 GCA_034780135.1 Jordanella pulchra
GTATGTGACACAGCTCTGAGTTGTAGTGGAAGTCAGAGGAGTACAGGTTGAAGAGAAGAGGGGCCAGCACTGTGCCCTGGGGGGCTCCTGTGCTGCTAACCACAGTGTCAGACTTGGTGTCCTTTTAAGGTCCATTGTCCATTTTAAGGTCTTTCTTGTATCATTGCAGGATGTTTTGAACGTGGTGGGAGGAATCGGGGTTTTGTTGCCCCTGTTAGAGCAGGTGTGTGAGGCAGAGCAAGTTTACAATGGTGGTCAGGAGACTTCAGACCTGCTTGGACCAGAGCTCACCTCCCCCAGAGGCCCTGCTGCCATGCTGCTGCCTCTTAATAAATCTGCAGGTCAGTGTATTCTCTGTTTTTAAACTTTATGCTCTTTGTTATTGTCCATCACTGCAATCTATCAAACTGCTAAAACAAAGAACCGGTTGTCAGCTAGAATAACTAAAAATGATTAAATACAAAAAATATATCATTTTTTTTTCATTTCAAACTAATCAATTGGACAGGCATCATATTAACCTTAGGTTTCAAATGTTTTTTTTTTTATTATTTTTATATTCCCTTATTGGACTTATAAACCTAAATACAACATCAGTTATTTTCTGCTAGATAAATCTTTGCTCAGGATTTAATTTATTGATATTTCTCCAATCCACAGAGGGTTGAATGTATGCACTAAGGCTCAAATGTAAACATACATTTTACTTTAACAATTTATATCTTTTTTTTAACACTGACAAACTTCACAATAGCATAATTCTGGTTGGATATTTGACCACTCCTCTTCTAACGTCCTTGCACAAAGTACCAGAAGGGATGACGCTACCAGCACCATGCTAAACAGTGCTTAGATTTCGAAGGCCCGATAGTCATTGTACCTAAATAACCATGTAGAAAGAATTGTCTGATTTAGAAATATTTTGGTACTCATGTCTATAAGTGGTACAGCTTTCAAGTTGCCTGCATGTGTTGGCATCATGAGCTGATTCAAAGTCTTACAGGCAGACGGCGGATCAAGAAGGGAAACCCGACCTTATAGAAGCTTTAGGCAGGATTTATTTGCTAATAGATTTTACAAATTCCAACATTCTTCAGAGTTTCACAACCCATTCAGGGACCTCACACACTAGCAACGTTTCCTTTGGTACATCTTTACACCCAAGTGCAACCTAGCATAGACTTAGACAACCAGCATTGGTTTGTGTGCATCCAAGTTGCTCCAATCTTGTGGAGCAAAAGTGGTTCTAAAGTGTATAAGAAGAAACATAATGCGTGTTTTTTGTTCTTATTGTTCTGAGAATAGAGGTATAGTGGACAGTTTTTTTCTGCTTCTATGGGGATCATCGTATCAATTTGTATCTAGAGAAGGTAGGGTGGGTATTTAGAAAGTGACGTTTGTGTTTCTTACCAAAAGTGATCCAATATACCTTTAAATGATTGTATACATTTCCTATTTTATGTATATTAGAATTACCAAAACAGTTTTCATTTGCTTAATCCCTTAGTACAACAAAGATAATATCTGTATAGACTGCAACGTTTTAGAAGAAGAAGAAGATAATATACATTTAGTAAAATTCCCTTTTATACTATAATAATTGGACATCACCTTTGAATTATCTTTCCACCATATCCTCCCATTAACTGGCTGGACTTTTGTCCCATTCCTCCTGACAAAGCTGGTTTAACTGACAAGTAATTAGTCAACCAGCTGCCTCACATCTGTTTAGCTCTTGGTTTTGCATTTGGCTATTGAACTGATATAAGGGCTTTCAGTTGGTCACTCCTATACATCAACTTTGTTGTTCTCAGGCCATTTTGTACCGGTTTAGCATGCTAAGATAACTTTCTATTTGGGAGACAGACTTCGGTGAAAACAAGAGCTTTTTGGCTGATCTCTTGAGACATTGCTGCAATAATTCTCGATTTGCCGTCTTCATCTTGTCCACTATTTTGTGAAGTGCACCAGTCCCTCCCACAGTAAAATAACCACACAACATGATGCTGGGATGTGGCTTTCAGGATTGCAAGCTTCCACAATGGTTACTAGAATCAACGACTTTAATTTAGATTAAAAGAAATCAAAGAAAACATTTCCTAAATGTAGGATCTTTGTCCCTGAATGCTTTTGTACTCTACACTCTAACCTTTTTAGTATATTTCTTCTCTCTCTATGAGTGGCAATTCAAGCTATGCTAGTACAGAACTGTAACATAAAGAATAAAAACAACCTCCTACCAGTTTCATCCTTAATCTTCACACCAACTTTTGTTCATTATTACTATAACAGATAAATGTGTCACCCTTTAGGCATGTTGGGGACAAAACACACATTGTCTAAACCTTCATCCCCGATACACTGCTTAATGTTTGCCTACTTCACTTGACTGCAGGATTTTAAAGACTCTAACCTAGTTTCATGGAAGGTTTAGCAATGTGAAATGACTAAGCTTTAGTCTGCGCACAACCGCATGATGTAATGGCAAACAGGAAATGATTGACAAATATAGTAAAAAAATTCAAGGCTAAGGTATTGAATGTAAGGAAGAAGTGAGGTGGCAGTTTTTATATATCAACATGTAAACAAACACATTGAAGAACTAAAGTACCTTGTGAGTGATGTAACTGGTTTATCCCGAGATGTGATGTTTGTGAATTGCCTCGTAATGCAGAAATATCTCCGTGGCCTACACAGGAAATCTTAAACCCCATTTTGGCCTATTTTTTTTTTTTTTTCCTCAGAAGGCAGACTTGAAAGAAACAGCATCGCTGCCTTCCTGCTGATGGTGAAAAACCTGATTCGTCACCATCCCGTCAATCAGGAGAGTCTGCTGCAGTGCCATGGGCCCAGCATCATTGGTGCCATGCTCAGCAAAGTAGGTCCAACACATGGCAATTATTTCCAGAACCTTAAAAACACACTGAGCTGATTAGCATCTGAGACTCAACATCTGACCTTTCCCACCTCACTGTTGCTGAATTATTGCTTTGTAATAAATAGATCTGGCTTTGATGAAACAGCAGACTGACTACTCAGAATGACTATTTAAAATGCATGCGTGGGACAGAAAATACAGACATATTGTTTTGTTGTGAATCATATGAAGCGATACCGACTAATAGAGGTTATAAAAAAAGCTATTCACTCTAAGAATTTATGGCAAGGCAATTCAGAGTGCTGTATATAACAGGGAGAAAATAAAATAGTTGATAATAAAATTCAAGTACGTTGGACTTTAAACTTGAACTAAAATATTTAGAAAGCTCAGTCTAAGGCGACTCTAAACAAATAGGTTTTTAGTCTGGATCTAAAGAAACGGAGGGTTTCAACACCTTTACAGATTTCTGGGAGAATATTACAGTTTTATTTTTTTTATTTCCTTTATTGAACCGGGTAAAACCCCATTGAGATCCATATCTCATTTGCAAGAAGGACATTGACAGAAAATCTAAGAACTAAAAGCTGTTTCTCCATGTTTAGATTCTGGGTATGAAGAATCCAGAACCAGAAAGCCTCTGGGGGGGTTGATCCACTGGAAACGAGTCTGTTGTATATTATGGTGCTAAGCCATTCATTGATTTATAGACTAACAAAGGTATTTAAAGTCTATTCTCTGAAATACAGGGAGCCAGAGGAAAGACTTTAGAACAGGGGTGATGTGCTCTACTTTCTATGTTTAGTGAGGATATGAGCAGCAGCATTCTGGATCAGCTGCAGCTGTTTGAAATGTTGAGCATAAACCAAGCTTTAGGCAGACCTTTGAAGACACCATAGCAATAATCCATTCTACTGAAGATGAACACATTCATTAGTTGTTCAAGTCCTGCTGATACATTAGTCCTTTAATCATGTCTATGTTTTGTTGGTGACAGGAGGCCAGCCTTGTAACTACTACAGTCTTTATGTGCCTCTGGAGGTGAGCATCTAAGCCAATAACTACACCCAGGTTTTGAACCTGATGGGTGCTTTCTTGCTCTATTAACTGAAGATATATGCTAACTTTTAAACGCTCTTCCTTTGGTCCAAACATTAGTACTTCAGATGTGTTTCGATTCTGCAGAAATGTTTGACACATCAATGCATTGATTTCTTTTAAGCATTTACACGATGCTTGGATGAGTTTATAGCCCCCTGGTGACAATGAAATGTACAGATTTGTGTTGTCTGCAGTTATGGTAACTTTAAGTTGGAATAAAATGAGAGGAAATCTAGATGTTCATAAATCGACTTGGTTGTAATGTTTTGTTTTTAAATCTTTTTACATTTCTACATTTATTTAGACTCAGTTCTTGATAAATGCAGCAAGGCATTGTGAAAAGGTAAACGTCTGTCGCCATCGATCAATGTGAAGGTCAGACTAAGTACTATTTGAGTCATTGATGACCGCAGTCAGTTGATCCTTGATTCGGTGCAGCAGGGATGTGGCTGACAGGATATGTAGAAATTTATTGAGAAGTTGGATCATCCTCTATGGAAACTATTTTGTGTCTTTTAAAGCATTAGCTGTTTTCCTTATTTGGCTGTAGAGAAGATTCACACAAACATTGACACTCCACCTTTTGAACAAAGCGTTTAGTTTCAGTAAAGTTATTAGTATGTCTCAGTCTGCATTGTTTGCGAAGAAAAGTTTCCTTCTGGGAATGTCTCCCATGCATACTTGGGCGGGTAGAAGATGCCTAGTGGTTGTTTTGGAGGCTTGGCCCAAAAATCCACTTTTTGCTGCACCTTCTTCCACCTCTTAGGCTCTCTGGTTCTGAGTTTTCCTGATATGTCTTCATGCTCACTTTTTGTCCAACCTTTTTTTTCTTTAAGGTTCTGCTTATTTTCAAACTATTTATTTATTGCTCTTACTGTGGAAACAAACCCATTTTAACAACTTATGAAGCTATTACACATCAGACATTTTTAAATGGCTTCTTCTATAATATATTCCTGTTCAGTCGCAACTGACCTCAGTATTTTCAAGACAAACCAAGAAGCGATAGATTACTGAGTTCAGGTAAAAGTTTTTGACATTCTGAACGAATAGAAATTTGTTTTTTAATAAAGCTCTTAGTTACATTTCTTTTATAGACGATTCATCAAATAAGATTTTTTTACAAATATTTTTAGCTTTTCTGCCACCGAATAAACACACGAGTTAAAGGTTAAATTTTCTGATTTTTTCACTAACAGGGTATCTACAGATATTTAAATGACATAATAGGATACATGCTTAACAAACCGGCATTTTACTTCAAAGTAACATTGATATAACTCTACATTGATTGTAAATAATAATAGTATTAATAATAATAGTCAATGATAAGTTAAGAATGAGTATCTCTCTTGGTTTGCTGCAGGTTCCAGGCACTATGATGGACATGAACGTTCTCATGGCATGTCAGCTTCTGCTGGAGCAGGTTTTCAATGAGGGCAACAGCCAGCTCCTCCAGCAGCTCTACCAGCACCTGCTATTTAACTTCCGCATCTGGACCAAAAGCCATTTTGCTGTTTGTTTGGGTAAGTCAGCACCATCCTCCCTTTTGCATGTCGAAGGTGCCTGGACTGAAACACTTGGAGCAAAAGAAAACAGGAGAGGATATCTTTGGATGTAGGTTTCTAGAAAGGCTGGTTCAGGCTATTAGTTAGTATACAGGGTCCATTATTTCGACATCCTTTAAATTACAGCTCTTTCTAAACACAACCTTACATCTTGATTTGACATTTCTAAATGCCAGCCGGAGGAGGGATGACTGTGTCTTTTTTTTCTTCCCCCTCTGAAGCACATGTGCAATATCTGTCATCTGTGATAAACAAAAGCAAGCAGCGCATGAAGAGAAAGTATGGGGTGCAATACATTCTGGACACTATTCGGACGTACTACAGGTGAGCAAGGCACAATGATGCACCAGCATGAAGTGTTTCAAATTGGTTCATTAGAGCATTCTCCTCTTATATGACCCTGATGTCAGCGTCTTCTCATTCATCTGTTTTGGTTGCAGTGTGGAGCAAGATGGCAGCCCTCTGTCTGATGAGAAACAGACGATTCAGACGGCCCTCTTCTCACTGCTAAAAGATTTCCTCAAGTCTCCGACACAAGATGAGCTCCACAGCGTCCTCGCCTACATTCTGACAGTCGGAGAGGAGCAGCAGGTAATACTGCGATGCTTTATTGCTGTTTTTCTTCCAGAACTTTGATATCGCAATCTTTTGACCTTTTCATAGCTACATTTTACTCCTAGTTAAACACTCATCCGTCATCTGAGTGCTCATTCTTTGGCTTCCAGTTTATTTTTTTGTCTGTCATCCTCCTTTCTTTCCCCCAACTTTCTGTCTATCAGGTGGTGAAAGCGCTGGATGTGCTGTATGAGCTCCTGAGGAGCAGCCCACCCCGGGAGCAGGTGCAGGCCGTCCTCCTGGAGTGGGGCGTCGAGCAGCTGTACAGCCTGCTGCTCACTCAGAGCTTTGGAGACGAGGCAAGGGAGAGAGTGTTTAGGGTGAGGACAACTTAAAACCACCTCTTTTGGGGACTTTTTTCATTTCTAAGTAAACCATCCCTTCTGATAAAAGCTCTGTCTCAGAGTATTTCTGAAAAGTTTTGTTACAGATCTTAAATAAGTAATAACTTCATACAGATTCATAACATAGTATTTGAGATCCGTTTTTTATTTTATGTAGCTCTGAATTTGGGGTTTGCAGTAGCTGTTAACCCCAAAATCTGAAGAGAAAATTAACAAAAAAAACCCACTTATGTATCACCTCATGTGTATTAAATCTAAGGGTTTCGACTCTTGAACAGAGTTACCAAAATGCTTTTCGTTGCTAAAATGTATTTAGTTGAAACCAGATATAAACTGAAGCTGTTGTGTTCTTGCAGGTTTTGTACAAAATTCTGAAAAGTGAGAAAGTGTCGGAGCGTAACAAGCAACGAATCAAGCTAAAGGATTTCGGTTATCTTGGACTGGTTTGCTTTCTGGAAGATATGCCTGTAACCATGACAACTGTACGCTGTTTGTACGAGCAGGTCCTTGCCACAGGTAATACATGAGATTTGGGGATTTATTTATTTGTTTTTAAAAAACATTTCAAAAAAGGTAAATGACAAAGTTACAAAAGTGCATAAAGAAATTTGATTTCCAAATAAATAAAGTAAAGATTAAGGTTCACGTTCCTTTTTCCTGTTCCTTTTTGTACGTTTAAGCTAAAGTTCAGAGCAGCTTTAACTTGCTGATTTCTGTAAAACCTTTAAAGTTTTACCTTTATACTAAAACAAAGGTATCATGTCTACAGCTTTGAAATGATGCACTCTTTAGCATCACACATTAGAAATTTGCACAGTAATCCTCTAGCATTGATTGCGAAAGCAACAGAGAACAATCTTTAATGTTCAATATGCTGGCATGTTTTCTAAAACCAGGATGAAAGTTTTAAAAAAAGAAAAAAAAACAAGCTGCTTTGCTGTCCTGTGAAGTCTCTGCCTTTTGCAGCAGACGTTTTTATCTTCTCTCAGAAGATGGTTTACCCTTTGAAATCCTCTTCCTGTATCGTTATGCTTCTCTAACTTTATTTTAAACATATTACCAGAGGGTCATATCTAGTTTTGTTTCTTCCTTTGTCTTTTTTTTTCCTCACAATGAAAACTTACATATCAAAGGGTGTTGTCCTGGTAGAGCTTAGTGTGCTGCTTTTATCAATTGGAAAAAGATTGAGCATTCAAGTTTCCAAACAGACTATCACCAGGCATCAGCTGATTTATGTCTTTTTCCTAATAAGAGTCAAACAGCATATTATGAAGGTGAAAAAGAGCTAAGATGAAGATGCTTATCGGAGTAAAAATAGCTGTGTCAACACTGTTTAAGGAATTTGGACAAAGATCATTAAATCTGAGGTTTCTAACATTTTTTACATGCATCAGTTTGTCTCTACCTTCAAGACTTTGAATTTAGTCATTGATTCTGAGTTATTTTCAATGATTTGCTTTGAGTTTGCTTCATGGATCTTGTGTCATGCGATTCCTTTAAATAGATGCCATTGATGGCTAGTACTTGGGTTCAGTTCAGGTCGTAATCTGTCATATTTCCCACGTGAAGCAAACGGAGATCTAATAGGGAAATGGAGTGAGATATGAAATAATAAAGGTAAGCATTTAGATTTGGTTAGGCATAGACCTGACCATTTATGATTATTGTTTATCACCTATAATCCTAACAAAATGTAGTAGCATTTACTATACGTAGGTGTCCAAGCAAATCCTGAAAGCAGAAATTTCATTAGTTATTAAAACTGAGGGCCAGAGATTAGAAGTTATGTAAAAGGGACATTTTTTTCTAGTTTAACGGTGTTGCCTGTTTAAAAACGTTTTCGCACCACTGTGATTGAATAAGTGTCCATTAGTTGTAGCTTTTATCTCTAACCTTTTTAACTTTGTTGATTTCATAAAATATCTAAAATCATAGTTTTCATTGTATGAAAAAAGTTTTTATAATAATGATAAAAATGCATTTTATCTTCTGTTCATTTTAATCGCAGCAAATAATTATATCCTTTAGGGAAATCATTTATTAACGCATGTTGTTGTTTTTTTTCTACAGATGCCAGTCCTAATTTTCGAGACCTCCTTGCTGTGGTCAGTCTGTCCCATCGGGCTGAACTAACCGTCCGATTGGACGTCTGCCGCAAGGTCCGTCCTCTTGCACCTTATTATCCATCTTGCCAATAAATCCACCTGAACTCTGTCCCTTTAAATCCTCTCCAGCTCTTTCATCTGATCTACTCCAACGAGGATTACGTGAAGCAACTCGCCAAGCAGCCCGGCTGGCAGGATGTTCTGACCAAACTCTATGTGAAGGAGTCCTACGAAGCTCATGTCGAGAGCATCGCAGATTCTGATAACCACAGCGGCTATGCGCCCAGCTTCCGGCCACTGCTGCGCAGAGACCACTCCGTGGTGGAGGACTCCCGCAATGACATCTTTTTAAACTACAGTGACTCCCAGGACATTGAGGACGAGGAGGAGGACGAATGTGGTCACCGGGACATCTCTGAGGGCTTCTCGGATTTATCCCAGTCGCCTCCTAGTGGAGGCGGAGGAACGCTGAAGAACTACGGTGGCACCCTTCATTTCAAGTCGTTTGATTCAGTGGATCAGGGGAGCCACTCGTCCTCCACCTCCAATCCAGTCGACATTGCCTCAAATCGACCAGACAATGAAGAAAGAGACTACCAACCGCTCTCTCCGTTTGGCACATCTCCCTTTGACCTGGAGTTGGGAGGTATGGGGGACACCGGCACACACACCCCTGCAGGGAGTCTGACCAACACGCCGTCTCCTATGGAACACTCCAAACCGTTTCCACCACTGAGGCCCAGGAAAAGCTCCAGTTTGTCAAACGTGCTGGATGACACCAGCTATGGGACAGACCCTCCAACCGGAGATACCATCTCCAACACGTCCAACCCTCAGGTACAGCACCTCCATTTGCTTACACTGTTGAGGGCACTGTTAGAGGTTTATATGATTGAAGGTTCTGTATAAAGTGGAAGGAAAAGACACAAGGCTTTGCATTTTTTGTTTTCACCAGTTATCTGAAAACTGCTCGTATCTCAGGTATTTAGCAGATCTGGTTTTCTTCTTGGATTTTCCTGTATTCAGCTGCTTCTTTTCCTCCTTCCTTTACCAACTCTGACCAGCTCCCTTGTCCCTGCTAACAGCGAACATCCCTGCAGCATGATGCAGCCGCCACCATGTTTCACTGTGATGTTGTACTCAGAGCAGGCTGATCTTTGTGTTTTTATCCACACAGCGTTGTTCATGTTGACCAAAAGGTTACATTTATCTCTCATCTTGACAGATTTGTAGGATAAAAAAACTGATAGTTCTTTTTTCATCCCCAGAGATGTGTGTCTCTGCAGTTCCTCCACTGTGACCGTAGCACTCTTTGCAGCTTCACTCATTAAAGCTCTCCCATACTGTTTGTACTTCAGCAGACCCCCGAGGAGGAGCTGTGCAACCTCCTAACCAACATCGTCTTCTCCGTTCTGTGGAGTGGCAGTGGGGCTGAGGGGGCAGAGGACACGGTGTGGAGGGAGAGGGGGCAGGTGTTTTCTGTTCTCACCAAACTGGGCTCCTCCTGCCAACTGGTTCGCCCTCCTGATGAAATAAAACGCAGGTCCGTTCTGCAGATTTCAACACAGGATACGTATTTGCATAACTTCCGTGATGTTTTGCGATGCCATGCTGAATGTGTTTCTGTTGACAGTCTTTTGGAGATGATGCTGGAGTCCTCCCTGTCAGACCTGAGGGACGCACAGGGAGTATCTCTGCCCTTCTGTCCCAGTCTGGTGCGGCTCCTCAGGCTGCTGCAGGACTTCCTGTTTGCCGAGGGCACAGACAACAGAACGCTGTGGAGTGAGAAGGTAATTTATGTTGGAATATTACAATAAAATTCACCTTTATGCTGTCTTCTTTATCACTGCTTAGTTAACTAAGATGCAGAAAAATATATCTGATTAAAATACCAATAGCTGCTCTAAAGATGTCAATTTACTCTGAATAAGTGAGTGGACCTACACATTGATAGACAGATTTTTTTCTCTGATCTTTGAATGCACTTTAATATCAGTCAAGTCTTGAATAAAATAAGCTGATGAGCTAGTTTTGTTTTTATCAGCTTAGCTAGCCGCACCCAGACAAGCCCTTCACTATTTGAGATTTACATCAGCCTTGGATGTGCCCATCACGGTTCAATGCCTGGATATCATTTACCAAACTTATCTGGCTCTACAGCTTAGTCATTTTACATTATAGCTAAAGTATTTAAAGGCCAATCTATCCATTCAGTCCTGATTCTCAGCACAATCTCCTTCAGAGATAGTTTTAAAGGCCTTTAAATCCACCTTACATTTTATTGGATGTAATTAATAAAATGTCTTGTATGATATTGATCTGTGTTTAATACAATCGCTCTTGGTGTCCAGCCCTGTAGGTTATGCACCAGGACAGTGAATCCTAAATGACTCAAAAAAGAGCAGAATAAAGATGTTAAAGTGGCCTAGTCAAAGCCTGGGTTTAAATCTGATCCAGATTCTGTCGAGTGACTTTAAACAGGCTGTTCAGTGTTGTTTTCCATCAACCAGTTTTTGGGTTGAAGGGTGATGTCAGGTTGCCTGGGATTGATGTTTTCCTCTTTGTAAATGAAATTCTGTTTGATTAAACTGTATTTATTCTTGGTTTGAAATCCGACACAATTTGTTTGCTTAATGTTTAAACAATAAAATTGAAATGAATATTTTATATGATAAACATGGCTTAGTTTTTGTTTGATGCCTGAAACAAATAATAACTGTTTTTTGTTTCTTCAAAGATTAAAGCAGTAAACACCACCCTTCATCAGATGGGTGGTGTCCCTGTTAAACTTAAGGTCAAATGCTTCGTCTGTTTTGTGTTCCAGAAAGGCTTAGAGAGTCAAGGTTGGGTTTTAAATGGAGCTCAGGGTATACCTAAGGTTTACTGCAAGGTGTGGAAACAGGTCTGGCCTTCTTTTGCCGAGGCTTTCTGTTGACACCTGTTGTTTTGCTGCAGATCTTCGAAGGGGTGGTGAACCTGCTGGACAGGTTACAGGCCTGGCACAGCACCCCTGGCAGCCCTGGAAACACGGAGCTGAAGGAGATGGCCCAGATTGGCCTGCGTATCATTCTGGGATACATCCAGCAGCAGAACTCACAGGTCAGCTGAACTCACAATCCCATCAGTTGGGCACATACAACCATAAAATGACTCTACTTGACTTTTACAACGTAAGTTCCTCCAAGATATAATATCTACAGAAGGTAGTTGTGAAAAATGTCTCAAGGGACTTAAAGTATTCAACTTGATAAGTGAGCTCAGATAAAGAGACCGTTTAAATACCAAACCTTCTATGGTTCTCTTTGCAAAGACATTGCAGTCATTCCTGTTAGGGAGTGTTCAGTATGAAAGGGCAGCTCCCCTCTGAGTTATGACGTCTACTATTATATGACTTAGAAATAAAAGGAGTACTCGTAAATTAAATGCACCATCTGGATTTCCATCACTTGCTGCTGCTTTGTTTGTCTATAAACTAATTTACCTCTTCTTAAACATTTCAAAAGGTCTATTACATAATAAAACTCTCCTAAATATCACAGCTGGGTGTCTTTAGAAGATGATAAAGGATTTAGATGAGAGTTTAGTTAAGTAATGACAACAGTGCTCATGATTCGTCCCCTTTAGATCGATTGATACAAAGTAAATGTGGTTGTTAAATGTTTTCAGTTCAATATTTAGGACCTGAAGATGTTTTACTGGATCTTCTGCTCTATGTTTGCTCTGTAACTTAATGGATTCTATAAAAAAGCTCCTAAAATAGGTTCAAATATTAGAAATTATGCCAATAAAAAGGTTTGAATGAGTTTCTAGTTAAGTAACTATTAATAATTAATGTTAATAGATGCAGATTTTTGATTTGTTTAAATCCAGATTTGATTCCTGTTTTTTTTTCTTTTTCTTTCTTATGAAGCTTATACATGACTGAGGGGAAGATCTACTGCAGGTGTCTTTATAGACACAGTAGTTTTAAAAGATGAGGGAGTTTAAATCATCTCTTCAATTTTTTTTTTTTTTTTGTAGCCTATCAGTACCAATTAAGGGAATATCGACAGTCTTTATTCTCTGACCAGTTGATCGGTGCCTTTGTATTTTGAAGCAGGTCTCAGACATTAATATAGTTCTTCACTTGTTATATATTTTTTCTCATAATAGCCTTGATTAAACTTTATCAGTCATATGCTTCAATAACTATAACTCTAAAAAGGTTGCCTTCACCGAATAAGATATAAAAGAACATTTTTTTAATTATCATCTAGTTTGTGTCTTGATTCTGTTTAATATTTCTGGCATTTATTTAATTTAAACTGGCTGATTATTGGATATAAGAAAAATAAACTGAATCATTATAGGGATATATTTAATAATTTAATTGAATTATATCAAAGCAGTTTAATGTAGTTGTGTTCATTCTTTAATCCTTTGTGTCTCTTTGTTTAAATAACCAGTTTTTCCTGAATTAAAGGTCAGGGAGATAACTATTTTTGCTGTAGATGAACTGATAAATGATCCATTCAATGTGGGTTTTTTTTTAAAATACAAAGCAATAAAGGTAACAAAGAATGACTGAAATGGCTCTTTGTCTCAAATTTAAGCTATTGGTGTAGCTGAGGCAGCTGACAAGGTTTTGTAAACCTTGAATAAAAGTGCAAACCTCACATGAAATGATAAAGAAGAAAGAACATAAGAGTGAAACTAAATGTTTTACAAATTATTTGTTTTTTTCTTGTTGGTATATTTTTTTTATATGTTCAGATTTCATGGTACACTTTTTTTCCTTTTGATGCAGCCTTTCCATTTATGTTCTTGCTTTTTGTATTATATATAGTCTGAATTATGTTTATTTTTGTTTAACTAGAATTAATCTTGTTTATATTATTTGTAATATACTTTCCATTAACCTTTAATAAAAATCATACTGTTTTATGTGTCGTTTGTAGAAATGTGCAGTTTATTTTTATTTCTTTCATACTAAAATAATTGCTTTTTGTTCATCTTCAGGTGTGTGAGATGGCCTATTTAAAGCTTCACAGTCTCCTCCAGACCGTTCTCTGTCTGAGCTGGGAGGAGGTCTGCTTCCTGCTGGGGAAGCTTGGCGCCCCCTTGTGGCCGGATGGTGTAATGGACGACACAAATAGCCGTTCAGAGACCTTCTCCCAGCTGGTGCCCATCATGAGGACTCTGCTGGATCAACACGCAGACCCCATCACCCTCCAGAACCACTTGCCCAACCTGCCCATCACTAACGGAAGCACCACCTTCGCTGAGGACCTGAAGCTTTACTGTAACGCTCTGGAGTGGCAGAGCTTCTACCAGCAGAAGGTCCGTCTCTGGACAGGCTTTGTGTATTTTAGAAATGGCTGACCTTTATCTTGTGGTTAGGGAGTCCGCTCCTCTGTCCTCCAGTTAGTACGTTCTCTGTTCTTTGTCAAATTCCTGTATTCTGGTCTGACCTGTTACCTCCCAGATTGTTCCTCAGATATTTACTGCAAAGTTCAACATTTTTCAAAAGCTTTTGAAAAATGTTCAACTGCTTTACATCAGATTTCTTAAACTTTCCTTCAGTCTGTGTTAGTTATGGAGCCGTTTATATTCCAACCTGAGGCACACTGCTGCCAAAAAGACACGCTCCACTCTGGCCGAGCTCAGATTCATCGTGGCTCTGTGTGACTTGCCTGCTCATAAATCTGCTTTGTTTAGTTTTCCTCTGTATATGGATCTTCCAATTCATTTTACATTGTGGCAGAGCTTTGGCTGCTGAAAAATGTTTAGAATAAGTTTTAAAGGCAAAGTGGTGTCAGACGCTGCGAGCATGTAAACTCAGGAGTTTATTTATAGAGAGTGTGTGTTTGTTTTAGATCTATGTAAATGTGTGTGTGTTTTTATCAGCATGATATGAACTCAGTAGCTGAGCAGCTGTTTTTTCTGATCATCACATCTGTCTGAAGTTTCTCCTTACGCCTCTGGTTCTGTCTGGGTTTTTGCGCTACAGGTTCACCCCACCATGGAGCAGTACGAATTGGACACTTTCGGACGGAGTCATGACATAATGTCCAATTTCTGGAACTCCTGCTTTGATGATCTGATGAGTACGGCATACAAACGAGACAAAGACAGATCCGACAGCAAGTCCAAGTTTAAGGTACTTTCCTGAACTTATTTAATGCTAAAACATTCCTTCATGTTAGACCCACAGCATTACAGGTCCTCCACCGGGACCAACCTGACTTTGTTACAACCACAAACATAAATCTATTGCTTTGTTTTATTATCAAGAGTTTTAAGTGATCAAGTAACACAAAGGAGAGAATAAATGTTTATTAGAAGTGATATAATCTATTTTTTTATTTAAAATCTTCTACTAAAAACCTCATAAGTGCAGCATATATAGCTGTTAGACCGCTTTACTCTGATACTTAGGTAAATGTGTGGTGTTTAATCTTCGTATGAAGATGAGCATAGCTTTGAAGGCCTCAGGGGTTTGTTGGCATTAAGACAGGAAATGGATTACAAAAATAACAGTAGCGTTGTTAAAAGAAGCAGCCAAGTGGTTCAGGTTCTGGAGGAGCTCAGGTGGGAGAATCTGTCAACTTGTTATTTATCAACCAATCGGGTTTTTTATGGGGGAGTGAGCAATGTAGGGCTAAAAGAAGGTCATGTAGTCAAATGAGAAGAAAATAAATATGATAGGTTAAAAACTAACACTGCCCATCACCTTGAATGCAGAGAAAATCTCTTACCGGCTGCAAAATATTCGAGAATGTGACAGAAATTACCCTTCCTGTAGAAACGCAACCTAAACATAGACGCGGAGCTACAAGGGCAGGGTTTAAATCAGAGCTTATTAATGTGTTAGAACGGTCCAGTCAAAGTCCGGACAAAAAATCCAGTTGAAAAGTTGTAGTAAGACTTAAAAATCGATTGCCTCAGATACTCCCAGACCAATCTGACTAAGCTCACAAGGAAACATTGGCAAAAAATCTCTAGACATGCAAAGCTGGTGGTGATATCTGCCAGACGACTCCTGGTTTAATTTTCACTAACTTCTGTTGATATATCATATAAAATGCGCACAATTTTGTGATGTGTTTTGTGATGCGAACCATCCTCACTCCATCATCTCCTGATCTGATGTGTCTCACTGTGCAAACAGGAGGTGATTGTGGATCCGTACATGAAGCGGGTTCGCAGTGAGAACAACCGGTACAGCATTTGGCAGAAGCAGAACTCCAGCCAGCTGGGCATGGTGTGGCAGCACTGGAGGGCGCTCCGCCGGCTTTTCACCTGTGAGAGGGGAGCATGGGCTAACAGGTAGCTCTGGCGCTCACGCCTCTCTCTCTTTGTTGCTTTTTTCTCTGAAACTTCATAAAGTCAGAATCTATTGAGTTTCCTTTTGTGTCGTAGAGTTCAGCCAGAGGTCAAGTGGAAATTGTCCGGCGCTGAAACGTATTCAAAGATGCGACTCAAACTTGTGCCTAACTATAACTATGATGCACACTGTGAGGCCAGCGCCCTGAGGGATAACATGGGTATGAAATCAGTATATTTTCTTTATTTTAATCTTTTCTAGCAATCTGTTAAATAAGTCATGTTGTGATCACTAGGAGCTGAAAGCCCTCGCAGCTCTGAACCACTCCCATTGGCTGTTGCTAAGGAAGCAAAAGTAAGCGATATGGAGGACGATCATTTGGAAGATGAGGACCTCGTCTTTTCGGATAATAAGTAAGTCCACAGCGTCGGCAGCAGCAGCTGTGCCGGCCCAAATAAGAGCCGCAGTCTGACTCTGTCAATGTTGATTTCAGAGCGGAAGGAGAGGACGAGAGTCAGAAAGAAAAGCTGGTTCTGTCAGAAGACTGTGAGCTCATCACCATTGTGGCCGTGGTCCCGGGTCGGCTGGAGGTCACCACGCATCATCTCTACTTCTATGATGGCAGCAGTGAGAAGGAGGAAACCGAAGAGGGTGAGAAATGTGTTCGGCTAAGAGTCACACCTTCCTCCTTTATGGCTCCTCGGAGCGTTCCTAGGAGACTCATAGCTGAGCCTCCTTTCTGCAGGAATCGGGTTCGACTTCAAGAGACCTCTGTCTCAGCTTCGGGAGGTTCATTTGAGGAGGTACAACCTGCGACGCTCTGCGCTGGAGCTTTTCTTCATCGACCAAGCTCATTACTTCATCAACTTCAGAAAGAAGGTGATACATGTCTCACATTTAAGGATATAACTAAAATACGGATGGAATGTGTGTGAAAACAAACAACAAAAGCTTCTTATTCTGTTTATACATTCGACTTTTCTTAATAACATTTGTTCAGAGCTGCATAATGAATTCAATATTATTACAGTCAGGATGGTGACAATTCCTCTAAAGTCCATTCTCCTAACACATTTCCACATGGTTTGGAGGAGAAATACGGGGTTTTTAAGCCATTAAAACCTTAAAAATTACAACAATAAGGCTATTTTAGTCTGATTTATATTGTTTTCATCTCCATTATGTTAGGTGTCATTCGAATCATCCTCTTGCAAAAGGAGTCAGGGGACTTATTCTGTGTCAGCAGCCCAGGTTTCAGACCACTAGTTGAAATATAAAAAAACAGCATAGTTGTTCGGTTCTGGAGGGAAAAAGGCGCAGTGGATGCATGCTTTTAAGAATGAGCTTTGAAGCTGCAAAAAATCCCGGCGTGTCTAGTGGGAAACAAAGAGTGAATGCTGTAGTGCTGCGGGTCTGGTTCTCTTCCACAAGCCCTGAAAACCTTTGTTATCTATGTCATTCTCAACACCTGGAAGGTTTCATTAAATAGGTAGACCATGGCTCGCAGTTCAAGATGTAGGGTTTGTTTACTCTTTCAGCATCATAAGACATTACCACACAGAAAATGTTTCACCAAAGCTAAAACATCCTCCCTGCTTACTATAGAAAGCAAAGACTTAAGAGAAGGAATACCAATCATAATCACGGCCATGTTATTCTGTTAAAAACAGTTAATAAAGTTTGTTTTTTTATAATATTCCTGTGAACAAATTTCTTTCAATTGAAGTCAAAAATAAAACAAACATCCTGCTATAATAAAAGGTTTACTTATTCTAGTGCTTTTCAACCCATCGTTACCAGGGTGTTTGTACATGTATTTTTATTGGGGTTTTTTAAATTATATAAAATTAGCCTTTAAAGTGCTAAAATCTTAATCATTTCTTATCCTTTAGGTGCGAAACAAGGTGTACTCTAGGATTCTGGGTCTGCGACCTCCAAACCTGTTTTATTTCGGCTCCCGTTCCCCTCAGGAGCTGCTGAAAGCATCAGGCCTTACACAGGTATACATCATCTCTACATATGGCTTTGCTTTATTCAGAGCTAAATGACCCTCATGCTTCCAGTTTGTGATGTCTTGATTTTTTTTTAGAAATGGGTGTACAGAGAAATCTCAAACTTTGAGTACCTAATGCAGCTCAACACCATCGCTGGGCGGACGTACAACGACCTGTCGCAGTACCCTGTGGTGCGTACCGTACTGCTTCTCTGTAGCTCGCTCTCTTGCTGCACTCACAGTCTGAGATGTTTGGGTTCTCCTTAGTTCCCTTGGGTTTTGTGTGACTACACTTCTCCTGTTCTGGATCTGGAGGACCCGTCGGTTTTCAGAGATTTATCCAAGCCTATAGGTGTGGTGAACCCACGTCATGCGCAGAACGTCAAAGAAAAGTAATCCGCTCTTCTAATTTGAAAAAATACGAAACGTATCAGGAAATTTCAGAATTTAAAAAAAGTCCCAAAATGTATCTCTTTACCATAATAAAGTCCAACAAATAGATTTGTTTTGTCAGGTATGAGAGCTTTGAAGACCCGACAGGCACCATCGACAAATTCCACTATGGGACACACTACTCTAATGCAGCGGGAGTCATGCACTACATGATCCGTATGGAGCCGTTCACCACCCTGCATATCCAGCTGCAGAGCGGCAGGTGAGAATCGCAGCATTTATTTTTATGCATATTTTGGGGGGATTGGACTGGTCTCAGTAGGGCTGAAACAATCAGATTAATTGTGATCAGTCGATTATTGAAATATTCGTCAACTAATTTAGTAATCAATTAATCGTTAACTTGAGTATAGAGACTCTAGAACATACCTTTAGCTGACAGATCACCCCACTTAGAGCAGAATTTATTCTAAAATTTTAATG
>JAUZNJ010001093.1:0-44579 GCA_034780135.1 Jordanella pulchra
ACAAAAAAAAAAAAAAAATATATATATATATATATATATATATTGCATATTTTCTCAGGCAATGCCAGTTCTAAAGCATAAACAGACTGAAAACATTTAAATGCAAGATTAGCTTTTATTGTGCAAAGGATCTGATTCCACATTTTTGTCCTTTTATTTATCTATTGGCTTCTGATTATGAAGTTTCTAAAAGTGGAATTTAGATGAAAATGTCTAAGAATTCATCCCCATTTTCATATTAAAAGACAAGATCTTAATTCTGACTACACAGACAAAGATAGACATCGTGCATTTAAATGAAAAAGCAATTGGAACATCTTGACTAATCTTCCGTTTCTGGTGAGCTCTTTAAAGAGATTTCACATCTTTCACTTTTGCTAATCAAATTTCACATTAAAATGGCAACAAAAATCCCAAATCTTTATAGAGCAGATCTTAAAACGGCCTCAGAACTGGAAGGCATAAACAACTCATCAGTTCCAGCTAAAATCCAAGTGCTTGTTTGAAACCTTATTAGTTGCAGTGAGAGTTTATCAGATGTTCTCAGTGTATTTATCTCATGATCAGATGGACTTATTGCCACTGTGTCATTCAACTCACGGGTAGGTGATTTTCCTTGAGCTCCAGGGGTGAGTGGACCGTTGCTGTAGGATGTGAGGCTCTCTCTCCTCTGACCAGATTTAACATTCCCATAGTACCGGTTGACTAAAATTTGACGCAGAGCCTCACCCTGTTGAATTTAAGAGTGGAAAAACATACAGTTTACCAAAGCAGTTGATCTCCAGTCCAAGTTACTGGAACATTATGGCAACAAATAAATGAAAAATAACAACCATTTTAAATGATAAGGCTACAAGACACAAAAACAAAAAATATACAAACGGTAAAACTATAAAATTAAACTCGCATTTATTACCTTTTATTGGTTTGATTGCACAGATACTATGATATATTTAGATTTTTTGTTTGACATTGATTTTTTATATTATCAAAGTTATAAAGGCTCTGGGTCAGTTCCCCCATGTCAGTTTGAACCATTTCAGCACCATATGAACACTTTGCTCTCATGTTTTGCATTTTAAACCCATGTAGCTCCACCATTACATATCATGTATTTTTACTTTAAATACTAAATAAATAATATTTTGAGCACTGTACATAAACATGCTAAAATCTCCTAAATAGTTCAAATAAATCTAACTACTTATTAAATCCTAAGGACTTTCTTTTACAATCGATTTATTATAGAAAGGATCATTTTTTTGGTTAATTGACTCTTAGAAAATATGAGTTCAAATGATCATACTAAAAATACCTCTAAGGGACCTCCTATTAATACTGCCCTTGTATTTCCTAACAGTAGTCAAGATTATTGAAAATATTTAAAATCTTGAGATGTTTGAAAACTGAATAAGATGTGAACGACTAGTTAAGGTTCTGGGCAGATGGAAAAGTGATCTCAGTCTATTTCCAAAGTATATAGTCCTTCAGTCTCTTTTGGTGGATCAAACCACGGAAAGAAGAAGCAGCTCAGGAGTTTTTAAAAGGACAAACTGCAACAGCCAGCTCAGAGTTAACCTCACAGACATCATGGCTTACATTCTCAGGGTTGTTTATGTTGTTTTTCACCATTTGATGTGGTAAACATTAGGTTACATGGATTGATTGTCCATTGTCCTCTCCTACCATCTCAATCTGATCCAATCTGGACTTTTCGTCATTGAGTGGAAATAAACTTAACCATTAGCCTGGGCCTGAGCTTAACTAGAAGCTATTACCTGGAATCAAAGCTGGGGTTGAGCGAGCTTTTCTTACTGGATCTGTTTTGGACAAAGTTTTCTTGACGTTCAAGTGTAAAATTGATTAAACTTGAATGGATAAAGACTTATGAAGGCCTTAGACTAAGGTATCACAGAAAGTAAAATAAAGCTGATTGACAACAGGGAACAGGGATCACCGACTGGATACCGTAACACAGAAATAATATCTTAAATGACAGCCTTGCAGACCAGAGACCACGATGGGGTTGCTCCCACTTCCACGGGTGACTACAAGAATAGCTCTTTGCTTGATTGGTGTAACTTGTAGAGGCATGGTTGATAGTATTGTAGGATTCTTTCTAACACTGCCACACTTTACACCAAAAGATTGAGGAGCACAGGTGTTGTCCTCCAGCTGAGCTTCCTCACATGTCCGAATCAATAAAAGGGGTCAGGGAAGTGAGTGGGCGCCATGCTGTGGAAGCAGTGTGACTGTGAGGAACTCGTAACAGTTAGTCAGCTGTTGCACACCAAAAGGATAGTCTTGAACCAGACCACAGCAAAACACTTTACCTACCCTCCTTTGATCCTCCACTTGCTTCAGTGGCTGGTTGGGATCAAGGTCCTTAAAGGTGTTGTGAGTTAGCAGAAAGCATAGACAAACATAAAAAAAATGAAAGAAAAGTTGGGAAAACTAGAGGAAAAAAAGAGAACAAAATAGGCCATTGATCCTGTGCAAATTAGTGACTTTACAAGCATGCAGGAAACAGGGTGCAGCTTTGATCATGCAGTTAAGAGGGAAGTGGTTGTGTCAGGGAAGATGTGAGGTTGAGTCAAACTCATGCAAGGTTTCATGCAAGGGAGGACTGCTATTTATTCTAGAAAAAGCAGCACCTGCAATATTTTTAAGGACAGCTTCTGTGACGTTGTGACACGAAAACATTCCAATCCTCCCACCAGCTGATGGCCTTTAATTTGACTCAGGAAAGCTCTGAAGCATCTCATGCCCACAACTCGATGTGGTCAATGTCACACTTCAATTACTTTCTTGTTAGGTGTCTCCCCCAAAAACTGATACTGCAGCAAGGTCAACATATTTACATGACAGAAAACAAGGCCACCTGAGGTGTTAAAAGATTGATCAAACAACAGAGTTACTCACACACTCACTGTAGCACCAATCTGGGATGAAAAAAAAACAAACTCATCCATGACTCTCAACCCCACCCTCATTGCTGCACAATCGTACAGGTGTCATGAAACTGGAGTTTGGCCAAAAACTAAAGAGATGGGTTTCACTGGGCCATAATAGTATTGGTTGATGGAGGCATCAGGAGATAAAATGTATGAGAATGGGAAGGGATCCTTTTCTGCTTAGATGAAGAGATATGAAACACCAAGCACAAATACAATGGGATAGATCCATATCATCAGGCAACAAGGGTCTTTTAAACACACCTCTGCAGGGACTTCAGGCTCAGGTGGAGGTGCCAGCTGATTGGAGATAAAAGGATGATGTTAGTTAAGGCGGGAAGGAGTGGATTGCCTTGTGTTGCTTTTGCCCTCATTGCGTAAAACCCTTTCTTAAAAAAAACCTATAGAAAAACACCGTCTGATCATATTATATCTACAAAAAGTTTTGATTTATGTATGGGATTTTTATAGTTAACTAACATGCACGACTAGACATCATCAATGTGCATGACAGACTTAAGGGTGGAAGGGAACGTTGCATGTTAGTTTTTATGGTGAGACCACATATGAGAAGCAGCATTGATCTGGTGCAGCAAGAAAGCAGAAGCTCAGTAAGGGAGAGAAAAAAAAGTGTGTGTGTATATATATATATATATATATATCTATCTATATATATATAGATAGATATATATAGAGATAGATATATATATATAAAACAACAACAAAAAAACCTCTGTTATAGTCTCTTTTATAGAACCTGGTTATAGTACAACACTACACTGTGGGTTTAGCAGCCTCTGGTCCCCTTTTAACCTCCTACTCAAGCTTAACATGACACTTCAAATATACTAAAATGCAAGAAGGATATGAACAAACATTGCCCTAATTACTGCACAGCTGTATGTTGTTCCCTGACAGCTAGTACTTGAAAAATAAAATTTGAAACTGGTGGCACAAATTGTCTCGTAATTCTTAGATCAGAGTTGAATGATAAGCAGCACTGCTGATAGGGGCGTTTAACTGAAATTTATGATTTACTTATGCGTTTCTGATGGCATCAATGTGTTAGTATATTTTTTCAGTGTGGAAGAGTAAACCATTTTTAGTTTAAGAGGTTTCTAAAAATAATGTCCAGGGGAAAATCAAAGGCATCTTTTAAAAGGGAAATAATTTTTAACTGAGAGATAGGAAATGTTTTTTAAGTCCACGACGGGAGGAAGTTGGATTTCAGCAAATAACGTGAACTAGAATTGGCCACCAAATCCCTGAACGGTGCATCTCTAAAATTAAACAGAGACAGAACTTTTGTCAGCCTTTCTAACACTTTCTAGAGTGGGTAAGCTCATTTTATAATTGGGAGGTGTTTCAGTCAAATATATCAAAATCAATTCACATAAATGTAGTAACTTGACTGCACATGGGGGCTGGGGATGTGGAATAGAAAACACATAGCCTAACTTGGGCATATACCTACATCTGAAACCCCATTCTGCCAATTTATGCTGATTAATTTTGCAACTGGACAGGAATTTCCCTGCTTAAAGCCTCCTTTAACGTCAACAATTTCAACAGAAATTTCACGCATTATGCAAGAATCTGGAGGCACAGTTAGAATCTGTCAGTATGATTAAGCTTAATATCTCCTTTTTTTTAATGCACGTACATGCATCGTTCGAGTAATCTGGCCTCATTTACTTTCCCAAAAACCCATCTGAAACTCTTATAGCTATAAAAAAAAAAGCGTCATCATTTCAACTTGACCTCCAAAGCTTTAAGCATCACATCTATTTGTCATGTTCATAAAAACCTCTAAAATATCTATAAAATACAAGTGAAAAAAATGTGATTTACACAATTACAGCAACAAAGATGGAAAAAATCTAAAAATCTGCCTGCATGTTTTCAATGGGACACAGTGAAATTATTTTATAATTAATATGCAAAAAAAAAAAAACTTCTGCAATCCTCATGCATTGAGTGTCCATTCACTATGGACAGTTTACATCTCCTTTTACTTTGCCATCATTGTTTAGATTAAGGATCAACATATTGCAGCAGGTTTTTTGTCACTTACCTCACAAATTATTAATTATACTGAATTGCAGGAGAGGTAAAGGAGGGAAACCTATGTTAAAATATTGTGGCCACTTATGTTACTTCTGCTAAAGAGCTGGATTCAGGCCAAGACTTGAACAGCCTCAACTGGGCTGGACACAGCAGGGAAAAACCTAGAGCTCCCCCCATTGACTTATAGCAAAAACTGCAGGCTAAAACTTTGAGAAATGCCCTTAACCAGAAAGTATAAAAGTAAATGAAGAAAAATTGAATAGAAACATAGGGGTTCAGAAAATATGGTTCATTTAAATAATGAAAAACAGACAAGAACACAATGACAAATTTGGAAGAAATGATTAGTGAGACTAAAGCTGAAAAAAAACTGTTAAAGTCTAATGATAAGAAATCAATCTGAAGGTTGGGGGCAAAACATACATAAACAGAAAAAAAGAAAAATCCTAAACAACTGTAAAACCTTGACATGAGCAGAAACAGTAACAATCCCTCACAAAAGAATCAGGAC
Source organism: Jordanella pulchra (assembly GCA_034780135.1). Lineage (NCBI taxonomy): Eukaryota > Metazoa > Chordata > Actinopteri > Cyprinodontiformes > Cyprinodontidae > Jordanella > Jordanella pulchra. Next base: position 5,533 of record JAUZNJ010001093.1, read on the forward strand.
AGGTCTAAAAGATTCCCTGGCTGCGATGTCAGCATGTTTTTCTTGAGGGAAAACTGACATGCAGCCAGGGGAAAAGGCACTTGGCCTCATTCCTGCTCACTCATCTAGACTGAATATGCAAAATCTGGTGCATGGACTGGGCATGCAGCTACAAGAGGCATGAGGCAGACTGTCAGGGAGTAGTGAAACTAACAGCTGCACTCACTCCTTGGGACCTTTGGCTTGCTGTTTAGGCTGTTTAAGTTTGGGAGGGGCCTGCTTGAGTTTGTGTGTGTGTGTGTGAGAGTGTGTGAGGAGTTGTTGGTCAGAGAGCAGCATCAGGTTAAATACTTGGGTTACGTAAAATATATAGGGGAAGTTTATCTTGCAGTTAGTGTGGAGTTCAGGCTTACATGCGCCCATCAGCCAGACCCCTGCATGCTGCTTCAAATGTGAGCTAGTATCCACATGATTAAGTGGCAGAGAGCACGTCTGAGCTTCTGTGGCCAGGGACAAGGGTACGATCTGAAGTTACAGCTTGTTGGCAGAGAGCTGCCATACCAATTTCTTTTTTTTTTTTTTTTGGTTTTGTTTTTTTCTTGGGGGGTGGGGGTGGGGAATTCCATTACTGCAGCACCAAAAACAGCCAGCAACAGGGAGGAAAGGAGGCAGGGAAAACGACACAGAGACATAATAGAGAAACTGAGAGGCTGTTTCCTGCAACTCTGGAAAGACCCCTTCCAATAAATTTGCTCCATTTCCTCGCCTAACTTGTTTTTTAAGTCCCTCATACTCAGCATTCTTTTGGCTGAGCAATGTAACGCTGGTCTGTGTTTTACTTCAGCAAATGTCTTGAGGTGGTTTTGACAGGTTCTGCACCGAGCACACAGATTCTACTGCTTTGACGAAGTGTTCTTTCACTTTTGATATACTAATAGAATTCAGGAAAAAACCTGTAGGCGACTTGAAATGGTACAGCCTTTGCCACCAACAACATGAGTAAAATGACGACACTTCATTCCAGTAGCTGTCATTTAAAACGAACAACTTAAAAAAAGAGCCATGAATGTGATAAACTAAAGTACTAAAGACTAATTTAAATCAGTTACTGTATCAGGATGTCATATTTTATGGTAACTGATCTTAATTTTTCAATACTTAAAGATCTGCTGACCATCTGTAGATTAAAGTTTCCAGATCGATGACTGTTCCTCAGTGGTCAATTAACTAATAGTCAAAATAATCAGAAAATAGATGAAGCTAAAACCAGTTGAAGCAATTTCTGACATTTTGCCATGCAGAGATTAAAGAGTCTTTGGCTATGCAGACTGAGAGTCAGCTTGGTGTAGCTGGACAATTTAGTAGTACTATAAAAAAAATCTATACCCGATGTGAAGGAGTGCTTTATACAAAAAAGGTCACAAAAATGTTCACAAAAAAAAATTTCTTCATGGTGGAAGTTTGTTTACTTCAAAAAAGATAAATAAAAATACAAAATCAAAAGTTAGCTTTTTTTAAACAGTGAGGTGTTGAAAATAATCTAAGATGAAGTTGGAAGCAAGAAACTATTCAGGAGGAAATTATTATCTCAGACATGTTGAGACATGTGTGGTTAATTCATTCTGGGATAAAAAGAGAGTGCAAGATTTTCAGGAAAGGAGAAGGCTTAACTGATATATAAAAACAAAGTTGAGTGGTGTTTTTGGCAACTTCAAGTCCTGATGGAACATGCTGCATTTGGAAAAGTTGGTAGTTTCTTGAATATCTCATAGTTGGGATCTACAGTCTCCAGGGAATAATCCTTGTCAACTTGTGATGCAAATAGTGCCGACCACACAAATTCAAAATTTGTTGTTCTGTATATAATAAAAAAACTGAACGGTGTCCTCTTTCTACCACATGCATCTCTCAAATGCAGCCTTTTTACCATATAAAAAGGTATCCAGGAACAGTTTGAAGATAAAAAGAATGTTTGAATGCAGCCTCATATCCTCTCATTTCAAATCTTCAATAAAAAAACTGCATTGGATGTCAAAGCTTTGAAAAATGCAACATCAGAAATTAAAAACATAATTAAGATTGGTGCATATTAGTTGTAATTAAAATGCAAGGCCAAAGTTTAAGAAGAAAAGCAGCGATACGGTTAATGGAAATTACATCCCTAAAAGGCAGGAATGCTAAACTTTGTATCCGGATCATAGGTTAAAGGTCAGAACATGACCATGTCCAAAAAAAAAACAACAACAAAAAAACAAATGAGGGTGACCATCAGTCAAAGGAGATCAGAAGGCACGCTGAGGTTAAATGATCTGTTTAGTTTGGTTAACATTTTCTAACCTGACAAAAGTAGTGAACAAGAGTGGGTGAGGGTGAGTACGCCACTTAGTGGCCGGGAAGACTGAAACACGTAGACATCATCTTCAACAGTAAGTTAACCTGTACATTTAAAATTCTTAGAAATTCACAAAAAAAAAGATCTGATGGAGTTAAATGTCCTTAATGAAAGATTAAGGTCAATTTAACATAAACTGGCCACCAGGTTGAAACATTTTTTAGATTTGAGAGCTAATATTCAAATACGGATTTTATAAAAGTAAATATGTTAACAATAGTAATCCTTAGCTAAAACTACCAAACCAATTAGTAAATATCAAATGTTATAAATTTATATTCTTGAGAATGTACAAAGCAGCCTATTTCAGAAGCATTAAAAGACTAATTACTATAGCTTATAAAGCACACTAACATGGCACATAACTATACATGTGCAAGCAGGACAGACAAGCACAGTGAATAAATTAAACTAGAAATGTCAATAATATACTAAAATTTGACATGAGGTCCACAACCGACTCTTAATAATGTAGGCAAACACAAAACAATAAGGGATGATCAAAGTGGTTGAATGTGCCGCAGATGGGATTGGGAAGCTCAAAGACTACTTTAAGAACAGTTATGTCTATTTTGTTAGTGCGAAACAAATCAATGGACGTCACAATAGTAAGTAAAATGATCAACCTCAGCCACATCCATTTCATCATCAAAGGCAATCAGCTGCAAGAGAGAAAGTATAGGAGGCAGACAGTTAGTAGAGCTTGTTAGCAAGTTAACGCTCCCTTCACAAATGTGCACATGTAAAGCTTTTTTAACAAAAACATAACAGTGCCTTCTAGGTTTATTGGTGTCTGTGATTAAGATGTGTAAATATCCTTTTTGGAAAAACTCCAACCAATAAACTGAGCATTTTTTTTTCTCAGTGGGGACATAAATCTGCCTTTACAGGAATAATATCCCACACTGAATGAATGACATTCAATTAAAGGTTGGATTTTTCTAAGCAAATTCATCATCAATACACAACATTTATTTTAGGAACAATCACACATCTTAACCAAGACTATCAATGAGTGAAGAAGGCAGTTTAACATGTCAAGTTAGTAGATGATATTAGCCTGTTTAATTAATATTAGCTTCTTGCCCCCTACTTTGAACATTTGATTTGTGTTACACATCCTGAGAACTACTTTTTCTATGTAACTCTAATTTAATAATTGTCCTCAGTCTTAACAGCGTTTTTTTCCAGCCAAAACATTTCTGAGTCACAAGTCTCATGATTACAAATAACTCTCCATAAAAACTGAGTGTTGAATACAGTGGAGTGCTGTTGCAGGAATGCTTGAAAACCACAATGCTGTAATTATAGCAAACGGTTTCCATAGCATTGGTGATAACGCATTTTTACATTTGGTTGTCTTAACTTATGATGCATTTCACCAATATTTACAGCTGCCTGATGTTCTGAAACACTTAAAGTGTGACAAACCTGCAAAAAATAAGAAATCAGGAAGAGGGCAAATTATAAGTGTTAATATATTCTAATAGCCTTTTACAGCCTTTTAATTGGGACAAACACATTTTATGAAGTTTGCTCAATAAAATATCCTTCATTAGAGCATAATTGCTACACATGTTAATGCTTTAGGCATGTGTTGTGTTGCTGTTTACAGACTGAGAGTCACCATCATTTTTGTTTCCGTTTGTTTTTGGTCTGCTTTGATCATAACTAACAAACTGGTTGCATCTGGCAAAATAAGCCTGAAACATCACAGAACCATTTGTGCAAAGGTAACAATCTGACTCCCTTTACATTATATTACAGTCTGGGCAATATATGGCCAAATCAGAGGCTTTGCAGGCCAGTAAGTGCATCCCGATCAATAGGGCTGCCAGTCAACTATGTGCTTAACCTCCTATAGTGATTATTAAAAAGGTGCCAATTAAAACTGCTAAATCCCCAAAGTAAATTGAGAACCAGGAATTGACCTCCAAATCCTAAAGAAAACACTATTTTTATATAGTCACTACTGGGTTACTTTGTGTTAGTACAGAGATCCTTAGCAGCCAAGGAATAGAATAGAAAACAGCTGCATGAAAGAACTGGACACAGCATGCTGTTAATAGTATTGATAATGCTGCAATGAGAGATTTTGATCTTGTGTGCAGCTTGGCTGTCCAGTAAAGTTTTTTCTTTAAAAGGAAACCAAAGATGGAACCTGTTCTCAGTGTTACTTTCCTCCATCGACTACCAAAATCCATAATTCATCAAAGTGTACAAAGTTGAAATTAACTCCCAACTGTAGCTGTAGGGATTAAAAATGAAAGTTGTTCATGTAAATAAAATCTTTTTTAGAACCTATTTAAACTCTTGCTGAAAGCAAAACAAGGGGAGAGAAAATGTACATTTTATTACATTTGAACTTCCAGAAAGTTCTCTTTCAGTTAATATCTCATATGTAGGATGTTCTTCTGAAAGAAACCAGGCTTTGCGTACCTTCACCCCATAGCCTCGATCTTTCGTCATCATTTCCCTGAGTGTCTGCAGCACCTTGATGCAGAGACGCTCCTCGTTCTCCTCCAGGAGCTGCTTAGTGTGTTTGATTAGTCTGGTCAAAGAGGAGACAAAGGAAAGTAACATTTCTGAATTAGCTCCTGTAAACCATCAAGCAAGTGAAGCAACTTTTAAATATAATAAAAAGCTAAATCAACAGTGTGGTAAACTATGGGAAATGATGTGGTGTATTATATATAAAGGAAGGACAGCATCCGACGGGACACATTAAATAAAATTATATCAAGGAAAAGTTTTAGCTCTCAGCAGGTTTTATCTTACAGCCTTTAAAAGGGTTTTGGTAAAAAATAAAACCATATAGAGAGAATATATTCCCTAAAATTTTAGTCCATGAAAAAGATCCAATTCTGTTCTGGTTTTAGCTCTCAGCAGTATATTTGCTACCACTGAAATATAGCCTAGGAAGTTTTACAGATCCCTTTTAAAAGCAAAAAGACATTCAATAAAGAAAAACAAACTCATATCAGTAGTATCAGAACTCAAGGCTCACTTTGATATGAATCCTCCACTTTCGCATTTCTTGCGAGCATCCGTGTTCTCTGGGAAGAGCAGCTCAGGACGATGGAGGACATCCACCAGTACAGAGAGTTCAGCTTGGACCAGCGGCCTCAGGCGATCCTCCAGAGCCGAAACAATATCCTATAGAACAATGTGATGCAACCATAAGTAAAGAGTTATCTAGAAAAAAACCTCAAGCTAACTTAAACTAATCCGCTAACAAACTTATAGCAAACATCCCATTTTAACCTGTCTAACAGGTTAATATACTCTAACTTCTTATAGCCAAATTCTATTACACCACTTTCTTAAAATATTCAGAAAAATAAAAACCCTCAATATAGATGTGCTTGCAAGTTTACAAACCCTTCCATTAAAGACAGAAAAATATTAGCTGCTAGTAAACTACATTAAAAAAAGACAAAAATAATAATAATAAAAAAGGAAATCATGATAAACACACACAAACATATTAATAAATAAAAGAACTAACAACTATATAACAAACATTTTAAATCCATATTTTATTTTCACTAAATTATTATTTAGTAAAGTTGTATAATTACTTTTTCAGTTTTGTGTTATTTGAATTACTGGTGTAAATTTATCACTATCCTCAATAGTAGGGTGTGTAAACTTTCAAGCACAACTATATATCTGTCACATACGTTAAATGTATTTTTTGGGCTAAAAAGAAGGAAACAATAACCAAGGTTATGCTCCAGAAGGTGAGCCGTTTAAAATTTGCCTAACTGTTAATTAACTACGATTAGTTCATTCACTTTTATACAATCATGAAAAGTTAAAGAAAAAATTCCTTGCTGTCGTTTAAAAATAATAAACTAAGTAAATGAAGGTACATTTTTATTAAAAAACAGTGCTAGTACAGTTCAGTCCACTTCTGAGCCGTAAACCAAATACTGAATACTGAAGAAAAAAAAAAAAAACAGAAAAAAAACTGTAACTAAATTAATTTGTATGGCACCCCGACAAGTACTGGGTAGTGGTTTGCACTGATGTATCCAGCGTACAAAAACATTATGACTGCCGTTGTATTTACTTAATCTGTTAACCATCTGATTAGGATGAAAAAAAAAAGTACAATGCTGTGATTTTTACTGGACTAAGGAGTATTCGATAAATATGCCAAAAGCTGCGGATATGTACCGGCTGGCAGGAGGTCAGTGACTAACAGGAACCTGCCTTTGAACAACACAACATAACTGTCTGTGTGTCCATAGGAACTGTTTGTTTTATTATGGGAAGAATGGACCGCCCCGCCAAACCCAGCTTCCTGTGTAGAGATAACAGCTGTTCAGAACCAGACAGGTCACTGATATTTTTACACAATTCCAGTGAATACTTTAGTCATGTGTAGGAAGGAAGTGGGTGTAGCCACTCTTCCCATCAGTGAATGCCTTATTTTTAAGGATGACTCGCAACTACTTCAGGAGAAGTGTGTAGGAGCCGGAGCGCCATGATGTTCCTCTTGATGTTGGCAGAAGTTAATGACATTGCTAAGACTTAATGATTCACAGGTTTCCTCACAAACCTCTAAACATGCAAACTACTGTCAGACTGTGCCTGCCGACAGACTTGTTTTTATTCTACTACGTTCAACTTTCTGCCACAGGTAGACAGAGAACCAGAATTATTTTTTTTGCTGTGGAGTGATTTAAACATATTTTGTAGGCTGGAATATATGACAAAGAAAAAAAAAGTCAACTAACACCTATACAAACTACTTAAATAGACGTAAGATTATTTGTTTAAAGAATTAAAATTTTGAGAGAAATTATTTTCAAACCTTTTTAAATGAAAACTGAAAAGGCCACATTAAACTTATGGCATAAATACTTTGATGAAAAGTGACAACAGATGATAATGCTGCCATGTTTCACTGCAGGATTTGATGTTCTTTGCAGGATTAGTAGCACAGTTTTTGTGACAACTTTACCATGGAAAAAAAGCATCTGTTTTCCAGCCCTACTTCAGTCACAGTTAACCCCAAAGGTATTCATAACTCCAAGCAGATGTCTGCCCTGGAATCCTCGGAAATTACTTCTGGAATTATCAATATATCGAAAAAATATGAAAAACTCATTAGAGTCCAGTTCTAAATAGGACTGCAGTTCTTTCATTACTGTCATCACTCATGTTTCATTAACAAATCAATAGCTAGATCTCTTAAGTCTTCCAAAATATTAATGGAAATAAAGAGCTATATTTAAACGAAAAATGCTATTTCCAATTTTATCCTTCTCACATTTAGAATCATTATAGTTTTCATGTTATTTCTTTCAATATTTGTTTGTTTTTTTTGTTTTTTTTGTTTCTTTGGCGTTATTTTCCTGTCCGAGCTGCTGAATTTTAGAAGTTTTACTACCAACCTGTAGCTTCTCTATGATGTTTCTGTAGTCTTTAGAGGCAGACAGGCTTGACTCTCTCCTGGACGTGTTCTTAGCTGACTGCTTCCAGTTGAGAAGGGTCTTCTGCACAACGTTATTGGGCTTGACAAACAAGTTGTTCACCTGACTGTCTAGGTCCACTGGGATGGCAATCGCCCTGCTCTTCGCTGGAAAAGACCAATAGATTTAACAGTTTTAAGAGGGCTTTCACTGAAGGTGGCTATGAGCGTCAGGTTAGGTACTTACCCACATCTGAAAGTACTTTGATGCACCCCTCAACTGAGTGCTTTTGAGCAGGGTTCAGCCAGTTACAGTGGTACACCCTGAACACTCCCTGAAGTAGTTGTACAAACACTGGCTGACGAGTCTGTGAGACAGGTGTAATCAAATCACATAGAAAGTCACCACAACAGTGGAATGAGAAAAGGAGATGCACGGGGTACAATAGGTAGAATAAACACAGTAATTTCAAGTACTCCAAGTGTTCATACCCTCGAAATTTATGCCACAACAAGGTCATTGTTCTTTAGTGAGTTTACATAACGGTCCAATAAAGCAATAAATAGTTTTTCAGTGCAAGTAAAGTGACACAAGGTTTTTAACATTTCAAAGATGCAAATATTAGCCTCCTTTACTCTGACAGCCAGAGAAACTGCATCAGAAATCACCAATCATTTGACTTCAGCTGCTCAGCCACCATAGCTTTTATAGAGACAATTATTGAACAAATTGCATCATAAAGACCAAGGAATATGGCAGGTTTTTAGTAAGTGAAACCACGATTAGATGACAAAATATTCCTACCCCACTGCTGAAAGAAAGTCAGAGGAAGTCCCATTTACAGTTAGGGTTAGGCACTGTAGGTTACACAGCAAAACATTGGAAGAAAGTATTGTTGTGACACAAAGTCAAATGTGATTTTTGTTTTTTACATCACGTTTACACCTCTATGTGCAGCAGAAAAGTTATAGTTCACGCAACCCGAAGCAGACTATCCCCACAGTGAAAGGGATGTGGCACTATAATGCCTTTCTTTAGCAGGGAAGAACATGCTGATTGTAGTTGATTGGAAGATCAACAGATCAAAATACAGGTCAAGCCTGAAAGAAATACTATTTAAAGGCTTTAAATGACTGGAAACTGGGGTGGATGTTCACCTTGGAGAGTTGAACATCCATCCATAGGTGAACATATTACAGTCCAATATATTACACTTGAAAAGAGTAATTTAGATAAACTCGCTATAAAACATAATTGACATTAATTGATTCTGCAAAGACAAACGGGGCAAAACGTTTTGCCTGCAGATTAGAAGACCTGCAAGAAAGACAATTCCACACAATAACCAGTGACACACGTGTTCGATTATTATTTGTTTATAGTGACCTTTTACTTCATGTTTGCGCATCACATAAAATTGCAATGAAAATCTGTTTGTAATACCAAAAATGTGGTACGCTTAAAAGGGAATGAACACTTTGTAATGGCAGTGGACATCAATAACCCAACAGAGTGACTGTTTGGATTAAGTCCAGAGATCAGCTCAAAGCATTACAGGCCAGCTGCTCATGATCACATGTCTACCTACTACAACACATCATATACTCCTACCAACAGTACAAATGGTATCTACCTGCCAGCAGCCCTAACGTACAATTAATACCTCAGTTATCTTTCCAAGAATGGCTGCCTGTTACAAGAGAAAAACAGGGCTGCTGTGTCATCATGGATCAGTAAACCTCTGAACACAGAACTGTTGTGAGATTTTCATAAATGTAAACCTGTGTCCCGATATCAAATATTCAATATATTATCTCACCAAATCACAAGTTCTATGGGATTCTGCTTACATAAATCAAGTCATGATTCTCAGGAAACCTCACAAGGGTTCCAGACATGAGGTGCTTCATGTACACCACATCCCAGAAAAACCTTGTGCAACACACTCACATCTCTGCTGACTAAGTAGTAAAAGAACTAAAACCACAGTGAACACTCCTGAAGCATTCAGGAAACACACCCAAAGGTTGGGGAGAAAATACAGGGGAAAGTTTCCACTACTTACATAAATATGACGAGCAATCTGTTTAAGGGAAGAAAGCCATGTTGTATAACATAAATGCAAGAGATTTTTGTCAGACTCAAGGACATTTTTTGAGTGCATTCAAAACATTTGTAAGCACATCTACAAGCCTGCTTGTATTATGTAAATCAAAATGCAAGACAACACTACCTGCAGGCTTGTGCTCTGGTCAGAGAAAGGAGAGCTGAAGAAACATGTGACGATGCTCATGACCGTCTCTGTTACGTAACGCTCCAGGATTGTGTCTGCATGCTTCCTGTCGCTGGTGTTGTTGCACACCTGAGAAAAGGACGGAGAGGACATTAGCATGAGGCAACTGGACCAGACTTCCTGTATGTATTGCTGCCTTAGCAGATCAAAGGCCCCTGTTACACTGCAGGCAAATATTGGCCCAAATCTGATTTTTTTGAGGGGTCAGTGTGATCGCAGCCAAAATCTTTCACAATTTCACTGTCTTCTTACACTTTCAGTGTAAAACAGGTTCAGGCTTACCCTACAAATGTCCACCAGGAAGTTCTCAAATAGCTTCCACATGTGGTTGGATGTATAAATCTCTTTCATCTCCACTTCTGTGTCCACATAACAGTGGTTTAGGAAGTTGATATAAGCAATCTTCACCTATTAGGATAAAGAAAACATTTTGATAGGCAAATTAAAAACTGAGACACACACATTAGAAATCTTATATTGTTTTGTGCCTTCTGGAAGCACTGCAAATTTAAAGTGGAATGATGGAAGTCACTTAAAGCTATGTTTAAATACAAATATAAGAAATGTTTTTGCATGTAACTTAGAAAGGAAAAGAGCTTCAGAAGTGCTTTGAATAAACCCCGTCTTTCATGTGAGTAAATCAACATGAATTCTCATCAAAATGTGTGGTTATATTGTACGTCATGTGTGGTTGTAAAAAAACAGATTAGTGGTCGCAAACAGGAAATAAAACTAGTCACAACGGTCCTGTGAAAGAGCAAATTCAGAGAAGTGTTCAGAGAGTTGTTTCAGTCGCCTGTGTTGTGGTTTTACTATCGTGCCCGTTTGCGTTTCTCCTTTAAGTTCTTAGGAAGCCAAAAAAGACCAATCTTTAATCACTTAAAGTATCCTGTATGTCATCTTAATCACATTATTATGTTTATTAACTGTTTGATTAGCTTTATACCACTGCAATGTGGTTTTCCCTTTGTAGTTCTTTGTTTTTTTTAACATGTAAAACACTTTGAATTGTCCCTTTACTCTGATATATCAATAAACTCATTCTGCCTTTTAGTTTACTATAAAATAGAAAATATACAAGTTAAAAGAGGATAAAAAAATATTTAAAAAATTAAAAAGTCTCAAAAAGTAGCTCTAAAAAACCTAGTTGTTCTAGTTACCACCGATCAACCACATATAATGCTGGCCTTACATCATTACTGTGGGGGTTTCAGTTCTATTTGAGCTTTGTACGTCTCAAATGATTACCGAGAAAGATGTGTAATGAAGCTCAAAAGTGACAAAATGAACATACATAATGAATAAAGAATAAGCCCATGAGCTGCAAAGACAAATGTGGCAACTTTTAGGTTAATTAAATAATCCGAAACCTACAACTCCATTCTTTTTCCAATTAGTAACAGCACTATATCAGATTACCAACAGATGGCCCTAAAAAAAAAAAAAACAAAAAAAAAAACACCTCCCATCATGAGAGAAACACAAAACAATGCACTGAGGTCCTTTTTTTTCACAACCATTATCGTATTTTAAATATCTTCTTACACCTTATGGGATTCATCCGACTTCTTTTTAAAGAAAACTGCCTTTGCCGGTAAACAATATCGCCAAAACCATTGAGTCACACCAGCAAATCAATGTTCTAATAACTTCAACGACCAAACCAGAGTTGTGAAGAACCTCAACCCTAAGGAACACTATTAGGATAAATTAAGAGCTGAGGCTTCAGCTCGGTTCCATTACATCCCTACTGATGCTGAAGGTACCAACTGTTCCCTCTATGCATGCGCAGTTTAAGTAATTATATGAATAGAGTCACACCTGGGATACCCAGATGATATATGCTGACGTCATTCATGGTTCTGTTCCCCGTTTCTTCTCGGATTCTGTTTCCCTTGTATGGTATCAGCCTGTAAATCCGTTGGACTGCATATTTGCTTCTTTTGCGCTAGTGTTGCTGGCCGCGCTGTCGCCTGCTTGCTGGAGTTGCACTACTTTAGCCCTCCAAGGGCTGCAACTTCGTGCAAGATTTCTCCAGGTGTGTCTGTTTGTTACTGATGTTTGTTCATTCTCACCCCTTCTTCCAGCTCACGGTTTCCTATTACTGTCTCTGTGGTATTATTGTAGCTCAGTTGCTTTTATTTTTTTAATGGCAGCATTTTCGCCCCAACTCAAGACTGGGTAATTAGGTTTGTCAAAGTTTTGAACTAGTTAACATCATTAGATTTTCTTAGTTTGTTGATTGCATCTGTATCCAACTTAAGAGATGAGGCTAATGTCAAGCAGAAGGCACAGTCTTCTCAAGTTTCTGAGACTGGCTCAGCATCATCCAGGAGCACAGTTGGTGAGCCCGGTGACAGCTCTATGCTGGATATCGTGTGTATGGCCTTGAGGCAGCTGCAGAACCTAGTGCAGTCACCAATGACAGAAACATATGATAGGACCCTCGGGGATGTCCTAGTAGTGACAGGGGAAATGTTTGGGTCAGCTGCCCTGGAGGCGCTGGAGCGGACTGTTCAGACACACCAGAAAAGCCAGCAGCTTTCTGACCTCAGGAGGAGTATGCTGCCCCCTCCTCAGCATTTGATGCGTCCTTCTGATAGCCCCAGTGTTTAGCCACAGCCTGAGAATGGTGGTTGATCTGGTGTTTTGAAGATTACGTCTCTGGGCCAGCTGTTGGACATTTTTCTATCAGCTGCTAATATTTTGAGCTGTTCATACTTTGGATCCATGGGTGGTTGTCACTTTAACCTATGGCTACAGGCTGCAGTTCAGGTCCCCCCATGGTCCCATGGATTTATCATATTTTAGTTTCATGCTTTTATTTCAACAATGATTTCAAAATGAGGAAGTTGTTAGTTTCAGTCATTTTGAGACAGGATATTTAGGGATGCAGTTTTATGGCCGATATTTAATCTTCAAAAAGCCTGACATGAGAATTCCAATTTTGACCAAAACCAAAATTTCTTTTGTAGAAGTTATGGGATTACATTAAACCATTGAAATCTCCATTTCAATGAGTAAATAAATAAATAAATTATACCTGTGAGACAATAAAGAAATATTTAATCTGTACAAGATAACGCATTGATAATGGCTAATTATTAACTCTTTGCAGAGGTTGATAAGATTGGTGGTTAAGATCAATTTTACTGATCTCCAAAAAAAGTGACAAAAATCAGCACTAATAAAGTGGATTTCTTTGTCCAGCGGCATCCTTATGAGGTTAGTGGTGTCTTTTAGGGAGATGGTCATCATAAATGACAGTCCTACAGGCTAGTGTGCCATGTGGCGACACAGAGTGGTTTGTGGTCTTTGGGGCCAACGGGAGCGCGCCAAACATGAATGTGCAGAAACTGTGGGCACATGGCCCTCAGGTGCTTCCTACCCACCTAGAGGAACGGCATGCGGGTTCAGACAGACAACAACTGTGTTGTTTACCACATCAACCATCAGGGAGGCACCAGATCGGCACAACTTCTCAAGAAACCACATTAACACTCATGAATAGATTTCTATTAAGAGCGCTTGTAGATTAACAAGATTAACTACAGAAAATGAAGAACTGAGGATCTTTCTCTTCATTCACACCTCTGGAATACAGTCTTCATGGGTGACAACTCGAACGATGTCATCCAGAGGTAATAAGGAGTTGCACTTTATCTCAGTGTAGACGTTCTTTCCCTCAGTGCAGACAGCCAGCAGCTCGACCAGGTGGATGTGATACATTAGAGGGCTGTTTTCATCCAGGCGGTCCCGCTCTGAACGCATCATCTGGACTAGGGTCTGAAAAGATGCTCGATCGTTGTAGAAAACCAAGACATCTTCACCAGAGTTCACCAACTAGAAGAAGATTCCAGAATGATGTTAGGATCACTAACCACAGAGAGCATCACTTCTATTCTAACTCGTATTAATGACGTGTTTTAAATATCAAATGTCTAATAGTTACTTTGGGGGAGTCAAGAGAAATTTATTTCACTTTAACAGCATTATTTACTTAATTTGATTTTTTCAAACATACCTCTGCCATGACAATGTCCTGACACTTCTTTATGAACTTATTGTCAGCTTTAACAATTGTCTGAAGAAACTTCAGGTACTGGACATGTCGCCCGTGCGTCTCAGTGCAGTGGACAAAGTGCTGAACAACACGCTCATTGATTTCATTGCACAGCTGTGAATTGTTCATGAAGATGTGCTGCATGGTGACAGCCTCTAGGATCTATGGAAATGGAAAGAAGGATGAGAAAAATAAGCTTTACTAGAATGTGTCATGGGTAAAAAACTAACTGTGTTACTCACTCCTGGGTTCAGGAATAAGTTAATATGTTTATGAAGGAGAGTCTGGTTTTGCTGGTTCCCAGCACAGAAATTCTGCAGGAACTCGTGAGCCAATTTCATGATGTCCTGCATCCTAACATCTTCCCCCTGAAAAGAAAATTGTTTTTTAACAAAAAAGTTAAAAAGATGATGCTACAAAAGAGGTAACATTATGCAGCTCTTCCGAAACCCACTATGATTATACTTTAAATGCACTGTTGAATTAAAGTTTTGAACCTTTTCATAGGGGATTTGTAGGAGTTCCAGCACCACACTGTGGGCCCCCATGTTCCTCAGCAGCCTCTGCTGCTGTTTCTTACTCTTCTTTCCTGAAGCACCCTCCTGGACGCACAGTTTACTGAGACGTACAAGGATCTAAACAAGTTGGACACAAAGTGGAATTTAGAGCAGAGTAAAATCCATTTTAAGCATACGGATCAAAATGAAATGACTACCTCTTTCACAACTCTGTAGTTGTAGCTACTAGTGCTTTCTGTTGACTTCTTGTCTGAACCAACAGAATCTCCCTGAAGGGTAATAAAGAAAATGATCATATTTATTTTTTGTTTCAACATCTTTTTAGTCTAGTTGTTCATACTGAAGCCATTTCATGACACTCAAAAAAAAAAAAACACAAAAAAACAAAATTGGCAAAACCTTCTTTTTATTGTCAGACTCTGAGGGTCCATCTCCATCCATTCCATCCTCTCCTTGCCTCTTGTAAACCCACAGTTCAGATTTTTCCACAATAGAACGCAGCTGGTCCAGATCTGACTTGATCTGCTTGTAGTTTTCTACATCCTGACTGGTAACAAGCAGCTGGACCTGTAATAAAAAAGGTGGAAGCAACATGAAAACGATTCTAAAGATACAGTACGTATTTAAAGTACTTACTACATACTAAAAAGCAGAGTTTCTTTATACCGAGTTGTTGCTAATAAACGTTTATTTACCATCAGTAGAGGTGAGTATCAAGAATCTATAATCAGTCAGAATTGTTTCTAACCTTTCAAATTTCCCAGAATCGTTCATATTAATTAATTTTCCATTCCTAGTTTTGAAGCCTAGTTCACTAACTGGAAATACAACCTGCCTAAAATGAACGAAGAAGAATCCACAGCTGTTTGTGCAAAAATCTGTTTGTGCTGCAGACTTAATTCAAGGCAGGGGTTTATATAACACCAAGGAAGGCTCATAGCCAACATAATTAAACACCAACTAACTCGTCTTTGACTCGCTGCCCAGTGTTATAAGGTATTTGTTCCTCCTCTTAAATCGTAACGCACCTTCTGCAGGGAGAGCAGAGCCTTTTTTATATTTTCTTCCTGTTACTTTATGTTTTACCAGATACCTGTCTCATTTTGAACATTTTCTGGATAAAATGAAAAGCACTCTAACGTAGAGCTACCAAACTTGTGAATAATTTTAAGCGCAACTTCATCCGTTGTTTATTTTAGTTCATTTGGAATCTGTTTCACATGATAAAACCCACTAACTGAACGACTGAGTACGGCATGGCATTGTTCCTATGTCCATAAAAGCAAAAAATATCACTACTTCCACGTCTACTTGAGTGGAACAGAGCTGCAGTAAAAAAAACATTGAGGATATAAATTCTGAAACCTTCCTGCTTTGCTGGTTTTACTTCAGCTCCAACATTCAGCCAAGCACCGCAATACAACCAGAATCAGGTTAGAAAAAATTGTCTTATATAAGATAAGTATCTAGCATCAGAAACTGCACATTTGTAAATGTGTTTTGATGAGGTTTTAAAAAGTTAAACTCCATATGAAAGTGTAGCTTTGTAAAAATCCATGATGTGATATTAAACTTCAAAGGTTTGATAGTTATATACAGGCTGGAAATATTCCAATACAAAAACCATCTAATTATTTATATCAATGTTTACAAAGTTAGATGTTCAAGGAATTAAATGTAATTTACGTTCATACTATGTAATCCCAACAGAACTCCAGTTAGCCTGCTAATTTATGACATTTAAAATGTTATTATTCTTTTTCTTAATGAATCACCAACTAATAAGAACCACAATCCTAATCAGAATCATCAAGAAATACATATTACCTTAATATAATAAACTAAATGTTTATGTGCTACTTTTAATATTTTTGTCTTCATCACCATATAAGCATAAGCAAGATAGAATTTAACAAATCTTGTTGATTAAGGACAATTAAAATCGGCTGGACTTAAAACTTATTCATGTACTGTATCCTTTAGCTACTAAACATATTTATTTTCTATTTAGAAATATGAAAAAAAAAAAAAAAAATCTGATTTTTTTTAAATCAACCCAAGCCAAACTTGTACCGTATAAAATATATTAAACCAACAGTATACCTTAGACATGTATGGTTGGGAAGAAAAGTGTGTAATTTGATATAATCTACCTGTTTGAAGGCCATGAGGACTTCCTGTCTCTGGCTGAAATGTCTAAAGAGCAGGTGAAGGGCTCCAGATACCAGAGGAGGGTAGTCATGCATTGTCAGGTGCAGCAGGACCCTCAGAAATGTACGACCACCATGATCATCCAGATCTAAAGGAGTGTTTTCCTCACTTAAAAGAGGTAAGGATAAAATGTTGTTTATTTATATGGTGTCAACCCCAACATCATCTCAAGGCACTTCACAGACAATTCAATCAAATCATACAGACCAAAGGTAAAATTCACTGAGCTGCTGCTGAGCTTTAGCTCTCTTCTTTAAGATACAGAAAAAATGTTTGAAACTACAGAGAATCTGAGTTACCTTCCACCAAAGATCCCTTCAGCTTGTTCCTCAATGTTCTCAAAGTCAAGATTTCCTGGAGTTAAATCAGTTGAAAATATGAATTCATCAGCTAAGCCTGTTGTACAACATCTATGAATCAAAGTAGTGAAAACTGTGTTTTATTAAATAATGTGGCCTTATACCAGGCATCTGAGCTGCATTGTTGTTGCCTCCATTCGGACTGACAGCGCTGTCTCCTTGTGGATTGCTCTCATCAAACTCCCGTTTAAAAATGCAGAGCAGGCAGGAAATCCTGTAGTCCAGCCGCACATTTAAGATGAACTACAGAAAAGATTAAACCGTTAAATATTTATTCATTGCCAAATGATGACGAGTATTTTCAGATATTAATCTTTGTTTCTGAACAACTGGGATATTTCACTGAGTCCTACCTGTAAGATCTCAATAATCTTGAGCTTTGTGTCCATCACCATGATATCTTCCCTCTCTGGTTCTGTCTGCGTTTTCACCACATCTCCTTCAGGCTGATGAGTTGGTGTGGTGGGCAGTAAGCCTCCTCCTCGCAGCACCACCTGGGTCATCAACTCCCCCACTCCATGAATAGACTTCATTACATTACTGCCACCTGAAACACACGGAGAGACAAACACCAACTAGAAAAATGTCTATTTCGGACAAAAAAAAAAAAAAAAACGTGTTTTTCCACAGGAGAAGTTGGGCTTCAGAAAGAAACAATGTTTACCTTTGCTCTCATCCCCCTTCTCAATTTTGTTGATGGGGAAAACGGTGCTAACATGTACACAGTCTAAAATGTTGAGTAAGATCTTTGTCAAGCGTAGCAGGTCACTGAAGTTGTAGAAACCAAAGTATATAAGGTTTCTCGCCAGGTTTACTACCTACAAATAGGACAATTTAAGCACATTGTTCATTTTGACCTGAATCGTGTTCTCTTCTGCTCACAAAGTTCAAAAAGAAGAAATACCTCAAAGGTGAGTTTGTTTTTCTCCTTGTCAGAGAAGGGAATATTTTGTGACACCACCTCCCGCAGGTAGGTCTCAACAAAATCCATGGTTAGGCTGAAGCGCTCTTTGATCTCATCTCTGGTAGTTCCATCATTGTCATAGCTGTTTAATAATGGAAGGACACCTCGGGGACATTAGGACATCTTTGCTAAACGGATACAAGTCAGTTAAAAGCAGCAAACACAAGAGGCACTTACTCATCAATAGCAATTTTAGATGGAATCTCAGACCACAGGCGAGCATATTTGACAGGTGTGACCTGCTCCTGAGGGTCCCGGTCCACGTGCATGTGCAACATCAGGCGGCAGAAAGATGCCCGCAGGTCAAAGGGCAGGTCTTCATCTGACATGCAGCGCAAGATCAAATCCACATCTAGCTGACCAGAAATCTTGTTGATCGCCAGATACTGTCGATCCAGACACATCCGAGCAAAGAGGTTCAATTGGCACCTGGATGAAATACAGGAGAGATGAGAACAAAACGGAGAGCAATGCTTGTTTGATACATTAAACCTGAAAATTAAATTAGACATGATTGGTTAATAAAAACTATATTCATTACACCAATCTAAGAGTAACATGTAGTAAAGAATGCAAAAGTTACAACACCGGCAAAAATATTAATATCTCCAGAACTATTTTCCCTACACTTTCACATAGTGTTTATGACACAAACAATTGCAAAGTTAAAGAATCTGGTGTATTTTTTCCATTTAAACAGATCTGGTCAGTGTGTCATGTTTCTCTATGAAGCCCTCTTAAGTAAATACTCGGGATATACTACTTATTAGTACAATACTTTGCAGAACCACCCTTGGCTGAGCTTAGTTGGATTTGATTCTCTGTAAAGATACATTTTCAAGTGCTACCATAGATTCTCAAGCAGACTTGGGGCTGGGCCTTAAACGTACTAAATTAACTTGGGCTTCAATCTAAACCATTCCACTGTAGCTCTAGCAGTCAGATAATAGACATCTGACACACACACATATTATAGTGGAAAGTACTGCTTAAAATGACTTGCAATGGTCCTTCTCCACCACACAATGTTATTCATTACATTCTGATTTCATCTGATCAAAGCATGTTTTTCTTTGGGATCAATCTGCTTCTTGTGCTTTTGTTCTTGTCAGTCTTGTATAAAAAGTTCTAAGAGCTGGACTACTAACAGATTTTGCCACTTAAGTTCTAGATCTGTGCAGCTTCTTTGGAGTGGCAGTGGACCTTTTGGCTGATTGATTCTCTGCTTGTCTAACTTTTTGTTTTAGCTCCACCATCTACACTTTAAACTGCTGTTTTTAAATCATGTTTTATTGTTATGCTGCTTGAGCAGCACATTGTCCTTAAGTGCTGGAAGGCACAACCCAGAGGACAGCAGAACATACGCAGGGTTAGAGCTGGGCACGGTCTCGGCTGCGTCTGATAGCAGCACACTGGGACTAAAGCGAAAAAAAACAAAAAAAAACAGGGCGAGCAGAGCAATCTAATGGCAAAAATTCACCCTTTTCAACCTGAGGAGGGCACCAGATGTTTCTAGACAAAATTTTATAAAAAAGGAGGATTTCAATAAATGTGCAGGAAACTGTCAAAATAACGCCTGAGACACGTAGACAGCACTATAAGACATCTGGGTTGGGGTAAATAGTTCTTTAAATAAAGTGTTTGATTGTCATTAATCCAGTAGTTTGCAATTCTGCCATACTCTTCAAATTTTAAGATTAAAAACTTAACAGTAGTTGTTCCATGTTATAGCTTGGAAAGTTCAGTTTAGGCAACTGGACGTGTAGTTTTCTAGAAGACGTTTCTCCTTTCATCCAAGAGACTTCATCAGTTCTGACTGATGCAGGAGAAAACAGAGATAAATATACTGTAGGTGTGTCCAAAGGTTATGTAAGGGGGGGAGAATAAACAAAAGATGTCTCTGTTGGGTCGTCAGAGTAGTTTTGGTCACATGGCTCTGCTGAGTCAGGTGGAGGTAGGTTTTATGACCTGGATGACTGAGAACCTTCACTGATATTCCAAGTTATAGATGTTGTTATAGATATAGAGATCACCTGGATTTATACTAAATTATTCCAAGTACTAATTATGGGACTTCTATAGGTGCTGCATTTCTGGATACAAATGCACATCAGACAGATTTTCTTTCTACTTCCCAGTTATGCGTTTTCTTCATTCTTCTATCAAGTTAGTTTATTGAAGAGGAAAGTTACTTAATGTTATCATGGGAAAAAGAACTCAAACATGGATATATAAAAAAAGTTGGATTATGTTTTATATGCAAGACATCTCACCTGTAATAGCTGACCACTTCCTGGTCCTCTTTCTGACCTTCCTTTGCATCCTGGGCCAACTCCCGGACGCTCTTACTGCGGATCTCCTTGCAGTTGTCTTTCCAGAGCAACCAGACCTCTTCCACATCCTCTGCCTCTACTGGAGCCTCCCCATTTACTGCAGACTCGATTTCAAACCTTGACAAAACTAATCTGGGGATAAGCATAAAAATATACAATTCAATAATACTTTATTAATCCCAAAGGGATATTCAGTCATCATCTTTAGAGCTCTTTTCTTTCTTGTCAGATTCTTTCCCTCACTTAAAAAAAAAAGCGTCTTACTTGGTTTCAATGAGGATGTCAGCATTGCTGCCATCCAGCACTGCATTGCAGATCAGCTCCTGAGTCACTGGGATGGATTTCTGCATCGACACACAGAGGTCTGACAAGTAGTCCAAAAATCTGTGAATAGATGATTAAATTAAGCAGAAGTTCTGGGACAATTAAATGTATATTTATTTCAATTTTATAAAATGCTTTGTTTTCCAATTAAAAGAAAAATGTCCATTTTGAAAAACAAACAAATTTCTTATTTCATTTATAGCACTGAACATGACTGAAACAATCCTTGTGTCGATAAATTTATAGTGATTCATCTTTAAACCTCACCTTGGTTCCCGGTTCTTCCTCACTAGAGTAACAAAGGTGTCAATCTCAGCAGCAGTGATGTGTTTTTCCAGCAGCTTCCGGTTGTTATGGAGTAAAGCTGTTATTGTGTCTTCGGCCAGTACATCGTACCCAATCTGTTTCTGCATAAAGCGGAACTGTTTGGCTATATATTCCTGTGGATATAATACAAAAAAAAAAAACAGTTAAAGCCTGAAAAACTACTGATTTAAAAAGAGGGGTTCTTTCCATTATTTTGATTGTAGTGGTTTGCAACTTACTTGGTTCTTCCTGTAATCTTGTTGGGAATGGCGTAGCACTCGGTAACAAAGCCTACAAATGTGTCTGAACGGAGCGTGGCGCTGATCTCCAAGCTCCTCCAGTCGCAACATGGGACCATCCCCACTGTCTGTGAAAGGGGCTTGGAGAAGTTTAAAAATCTGTGAAGAAAAACAAAACGTTGACATTTCAAAAATGTTGTTTGAACAGAAAATTGAAGTCTAAGGTTTTAAGGTCTACCTGTTTAAGGATGTTCTGTTCTCTCATCAGCTTTTGTCTTTCTCTATTGGGCTTATTAACCATAATCTCTAACACATCCTGTCCACTGTTGGGGATGTCCACCACAAAGAAAACTAAATCTTCCAGCAGCTTGGTCACAAACCTGGAGGTTGCACATGTAAAGAAAGAAAGACACTATAGTTTATGCAGGGCAATAAAGTGTTTAAGATGATTTTTGGTAACTTATACTACAATGTACCAGAAGTGGATTAAGAAGCATACCTCCTTTCATTTTGTGTAATGGTGCCTTTTTCTAGCTTGCCAGCAATAGAAGCCAACACCTTACTTGCGTCGTTAGCAAAGTCTAAATCTCGCACTTCTGATGGTGGCACTGGAACGATGGCGAAGGCTTCCTTGTCTTCTTTAATAGCTGATGTTCCAATCTGGCGGAAAAAAATAAAAATAAACCATATTCTGTCAAAGTAGCCTTTTCTATGCTACACTTTAACTTTAAGTGATCAACCCCCCTCACCCGTAACATGACGGGTTTCTCCTCCTCTTTGTCAATGGGGATGACCGTACTATGAACCCACGTGTTGGTGCACAGGTGTCGAAGCCTGACATAGGAACTCCTGAAAGTTAAGAGTTAATAATTGTATGAAAATGAGTAGATATGTTTAGCATTATGATTTTATGTGGGAGACAGAAGGCAAGTCATGATTGCAAAGTGGATATTATAGTTTTTCACTATGTTTTATAAAATAAGTCTGACACCTGTGACATGCAATTGTTTTCAACACAGATTCCATTTCTAAAAACACATTTTGCTCTTTGAGACGATCTCTAGAGCACTGATGTCTTTCTCCATTCTTTATCGCAAATCTCACTGGATTTGGCTGAGGACTTTGGGTCACTAGGATAACTACATGGTTTTGTTTGGAGCTTTTGGCTCAGTCTTTGTGGTCGTTGGAAACTGAACCCTCTCACCTAGATGGTTTGTAGCAGCAACAGGTTTTCCTCCAAGGTTGTTCATATTTAGCTAATAATTAGCCATTTAACTTCTCATCACCTTTCATGCCACTACTCAAGAAAAAGCATTCTTACGACAACTGCCATCTTTGAAAGCTGGCATTTCAGGGTGATTTGGAGGGTTATTTTTCTACCTCATAGCAACTTGCAGAAAGGGGAGGGAAAGTAATATTAGATAACAATACCACAAGTTTGCTGCATCCTCCATGTGGATTTGGCCCCGTTTCAAACAGGACCTTTCTTTTTCTTTTTTTAAAAAACCTTTTTTATTTTTTTTGTCAGTCTTCAATCAAGGCCAGACAGTGGCCCTGTTGACAGATGTGCCCACCTAACGCTTTGTTTATGCTCAACCCATCCACATCATTTTGGGCTTCCACACCCCTCAACACGGTGTCCATGCAGATGGAATTTCCGCACTGCGCATTTAGGAACATTTTCAAACACACGGAAGATCTGTGTGGATTGTACGCGTGTCTGTAATAACCCCTTTAAAGTGTGCTCTCTCTTAATATCAGCCTCTTGATAGTCTCTGTTTAATGCTTTCTTTGGTAAATTTAAGGTGGGCCGCAACATTTCCTTCACTCAACCTTTTATGATGCCATTTGCCCACCACAGTTTTAGGACTTCTGCCTTCAGCTGCTTTTATAGTGAAGTTTACTTATGCTTCTCATTTTAGAATCAGATTAAGCTTAAATCGCTACAAATAGCACACAAACCAGGACATTTGACCTTGTTTCCATTTTGCCATCTGGAGATATTTCAAGTATAAATATCTAAAAAAAAAAAATAAAATGGATTTTCACTCTGATTAAAGGAAAAGGACACAGTTTAAGGGAAATATATATTCTTAGATTTCCATCAAACCCTACAGAAGGATCAGATTTTTAGACCAGAACTACATCTGAAGGTGACGACTCCTAAATCACATTTGAGGTTAGGTTAGGAGACAGGTTATGATATTGTCAGTTATCAGTCAGGGCAACTCAAGACATGTCATATGTGCTGAACTAAAGGTCAACATGTCGATATCTTAAGCTATAAAAAGCAGTATCCTACCATAAAAAAACGGCTTTGACTAACGGTGCCAACTAAAACAGAACAGGGAAATGATTACATAATGGACTGAAACAAAGGCACACCTAGTAAAGGACAAATAGCTATAATAACCCTTCAGTGCCTGTTGCAAACTGAAGATTAGCTAGGTGTGTGTGTGGCTTTACTGCTCTCCTAACACACAATAAACCACTCTATTTCAGCAGCCAGCTCCATGTGTGAATGTGACCACTGTAGCCGTCTGGTTCAACGGTCTGGCCTCAGGAACGCAAAGCAGATTTTAGCCAAATTCCTGAAAAACATGGCGCAACCAGCCACAGAGGCTAACTAGTTAACAGTCAATCAGGCTTTTCTTTTTAGTTTCCCTGCATAAACGCAGGATTATTTCAGTTTAAAAGGGATAGATAGCAGTGACTAAATCCAAACAGACTAAAGGCTTTAATCAAAGTGTGCAGACTGTCTGAGGATGACTGCATTATTGTATTATCAACTACACATTCAACCCTCCACACAAAGCAGTTAGAAAAAAGTCAAAAATTAGAGCGGTACATAACATTTTTACCAGAAATTCAAAATCACATTGAATTATGAAACACGGCCATCACTGTTTGTAGCTTGGAAATATGAATAAACTTTGTAATATTTTTGAATTTGGGTACTTATTTTTCTTTTTTAACTCTCATGTTCAGTTAGTTAAGCACTATACGCTTCCAGCTTCACTTTTTAACATCATACTGGTGCTTCTTAAGCTTTTGATAGAGATAACCTTTATATTTAAAAGTGGCAAGCATATATTCACACTGTAACCACTTTCTTTTTTGAAAGTTTAAATTTTACTGTTTTGACCATCCCTTTCCATTTGGGTTTATAATGTTGCAAAGAATCTTTAAAATAAGAAAATAAATAAATAAAAGGCAACTGAGAAAAAACAAACAAACAAAAAAAAAACACTGAATACACAGTTATCGACAGCACATAACAAAACTGGTCTGTATCCACAGTTGCCGACTTTTACACTCATCGCCACAGAAACTTGTTTCAACTGATGCTTTAAATTCCCCCTCGACAAAAACATATGAGTCACAATCCTTTACTCTTTGAAATCTTGCTTTTTGACATCACTGTGGCCTTCATGAGGGGCTGGTGCAACATTAAAATGTTCGTCAAAATTCTTCTCCCCCACACTTTCATACTGCTGCCGTATTACTTTTGTCATTTCAATGAAGAATGAATCTTTGAAGTTGCTTGCACAGCTACTATGGAAAAATCGAGTGTCTCTGCATTTTCCTATTATTTATGCCTTTGGAAAAGGATTTTGCACCAACTTTAGAACTTCAATGTTTTTGGTTTAGGTTTCTCATTGCTTTGCACATCTAAGATCTAATATTGTATCTAACATATTAATATTATTTGGTCTAAATCACTGCATAATAATCCTGTATTTAAAAGAAAACCTTTAAACTGGTTTTCTACCATGATGGTTTTGTTTTTAGTTCCATCATCTTTCTATCAACTTAGCCTTCCTTTCCATGGTGAAGAAAACCAAGCCCACAGCATGATGCTGCCAACACTGAGTTATGGTTCAAGGATGGCATGTTTAAGTTAATTAGTTTTAGTATGCATTTTGAAGTCCTAAAATGTCTATTTTGAGTAAATCTGACAAGGAAACTTTCCACATTTGTTCTTTTATTACAAACAGGCCTTGCTTTGTTTCTGCCACCATTACCCAAATGTCAGATTTTCATCAATAGCATCTGTAGCTATAAGATAATACATTTATTTTAAAAAAAGATAATATTTTATAAGCTAGAGCTCATTTTTGTTGGGATGAGGTTTGTGTCACATGCCGTACCTAGGAACCATTGAATCGCCTCCTCTTAGAGTGGTAGGGTCCAGCTCAAAGATAGAGGAAACATCCATACCATCGGGTACAGGCACCAGAGTGTACATTATTTTCTCCTGCGGAGCTCGGAGGCGACCTCGTAGAGCTTCATTATCAGCATCCAGCTAGACGAGGGAAAAAAAAAAGAAAATTAAATGCTGTGAAAAGTCATAGATCTCAAACATTGAAATACAGGAGAGAATAACAACTATCAGCAATCCTCAACCATAAAGGTAAACAAACATTGAGATGCTTTTCATACCATAAAGAAGATGTTCAAGTTTGATAAGAAGTCACTTTTAATAAACACATGCACCCGTGTTTATTCAATCTATTTAATCAGATAAATGAAAACCCATCTATTAATAAATACTGTCACTGCTGTTTTGAACAAGGCTGATAGCACAGTGACACTATGTGGTAATGTGGTGCTACTGAAACACAGAACACACATGCACTTAAGAAGATGAGATTTAATACAGAATCTGGACATGAGGCAGATGGAGGAAACCAGGGGATCTGCACATAAAACACACAGTGATATATCAGCTAGGATTGGGTGTTAATACCTGGAAATTGAAGGGTGTAAAGTCCACCACCTAAAGCAGCAAGTAGAAACCCAAACCACATTTTTTTAAGATAAAGACTGATCATTAGGTGGAGGAAAGCATTGTGTTGCAAAGCTCTCACTGTCTTACTTACAGAAGATCGCTGTTCTGCACTCTCCTCTTCAAAGTCTGGATTCACCTGGAAAACACCGTTTGAACATTCAATGAGCATTTTGATCTTGGATGGCGTCTTTCATTTTATTTTGCTCTCTCAATTCTTCAGCAAATATATACAACTACTGCCATTGTTAAAACTCTAAAGAACAAGGATACACAATAAGGATAAACACTTGGATGAATAAAAAGTTATTTTTATTAACTTAAGTAAAACCCATTCTGTGGATTATACACACGGACAGACTGATTGTTTTCCAAGCTTTAGTATCAGGGAATTTTTAAGTTTATCAGTTTACAACAAATGGAAACACACATGTAAAAGCCAAAATTAATAAATCTAATTATAAATACATTTCCTAATCACGCATTAAATAAGGTTAATTCTTATTCCTGTCCATTTTCAACTTGCATTTTGAAATCCTCTTCATATTTTTTTTTGCTCTACTCTCAGGGACGAAAATGGTCAGAGAAAAGGTAAATAGAGCGGGTAAAGCAAAAAGAAAATGCAATTTCAGAAAGAATTTGAAAAGTAAAGTTGAAAAAGAAAATGGAAAAGGACTAACCTTTTTAAATATGTGATTAGGAAAGGTATTGATAATCAGATTTATGAGCTTTGGTTTTACTAAAGTTAGAAATAGAATTTGGAAATATATTGTCAAATTCCAGTATTTATTAATGAATTAATAAACAGAATTTATAATTGCTCCTTAATAACTCAATTTAAAATGTGCTATTAGAAAATGCTTTTCAAATTTGATTTCAAATTGCATGATTTAAATATTAATATATGGTTTTCTATTTCAATGACTCGCTACGTCCTTCATAGGCACGTTGCAGGTAATCTACAAAAATAGATGTGCCAATGTTAAGATGTACAAACTGGTTTGGTTCTGCCCATTAAAATGAGCAGATTACGAAATCTACTGGAAGTTTGAAAGTGGTGGTAAATGAAATATGAGGTTCAAAGTCATGGTGATTGGAATGATAGTGGTAGTTAGACTGATAAATACTGAAAATATGTATTTAGAGTGCTCCTGAAATACATAGCCTATCTTAAAATAATATGTACGAACAAAGGCGAAAGGAAAAAAAATGATGAAAATAACAAGGATTAAAGTAAGATAAAAAAAAACATTGAATATGAGAAAGTTGTTTTTGTCTGTTGATTGACATAGAAGCAGATTATGCTCTAAATATTGAAACAATATACTGCAAAACATGGTGCCTACACTGATTCCTGCACTGCTATGTTTTATTAAATCAAAATCCTGTTGTGACCAGTAAGAAATGTTCCTCCACCATCCACATGCCTCTTTGCAAGCTCTCTTTTTGAAAAACATGCAAATGGATTTAATTTGAGTCTTTTTTTGTTTGTTTTGGCCTAATTGTATAAACATCGTCTGCTGTTCTATTTCATTAATTTGTGCCAGTATGCAAAGACATTTCTTCTTTATTAATATCATTCTACTGTTATTATTCATGACTCAGCAAATATGTTTATATGCACACAGAATCTCTCTCTATTGTCTGGTATCGTACCAATCCCTCCTTTATGGCAACAATGACTGCAAATATTGTTGTGTGTCGCTTTGCACCTCACTTTCAGAAGTACTAAGAAAAGATGCAAAAACAGTGACTGCAGTTGAGATTCCGATTAGGAAAAACACGTGGTAAATGTTTACATTTGCATATCCTCCTACGATCAATTTGCTCATTTTGGTCATAAGAATATTATCTGCATACTGATGAAGGAAAAAAAAACGTTTTCCCATTGTCTGCTGAATTACAAACAGAAATCCTTCTGCACCTTCTCTGGAAACCTGCTCTTCTCGAACAAACATGTCTGCGCCTGTTTTAAGATGCGCTAACCTTCTGAAGATAAGAGTATACATCATAGTCACAACAGTCATACCACACTTTTCTGTATATTTGTTTAAAGCCAAATGTTTATCTGTTCTGCTTTCATTGCATAAAGGGATGAAAAAAAACCTGCACAAGGCATTTTTGTTATTGTCAAAGCTCTCAACGTGGCCCAGCCTTCCAGAGGACCTGAGTGCAGCACTGATCGCTACTGATGTAGTTAAAAACTAACTTATTTTATTCTTTATGGTATGGCTTTTAACTGATATTAGTATCATTCTTAACTGGGAGAGTTATATATATATATATATATATATATATATATATATTTAGCATGGCGGTCATGACTAATAAATTTTTATACTAATTGTTAGAATTAAATGTACATTTTTATTTACTTATATTTCATATTTTTATGTGTTACTAATGTATTTAGATTGCAGAAGCACAACACAACACAGACAAAAAAAAAATAATTAAGCTGTTCCACACATTTGTTTTCTCGACTTTAAGTTTTTCACCAACATTATCACCATTATGTGTCAATAGCCATTTAAAGAAGGGGCACACCTGCACCTTAGTAAACATTTCCCACATCAGACCCTTGCTTGGCCAATTACTGCTTTGGTTTCTTTTTACCTCATGTAACCCTTGTTTATTTGATAAGTGGTCTATAAATTAAAACATGCCTCTTGGAGATCAATTGATCATTGTGAAAACAATTATTGTATTTCTGCCTGCACTAATAAAATGATGGAAAAGTTAATCCACTGACAGACACCTCACGCACCTCTGCAGCCAAGTAGCAACCCGTGGCCAAATGTTTGAACCTGAACAGGCTGTTCCAGTAGCCTGCACCTCCCCTGCATGGGTCATGGTGGACAACCTAGTGATGACAAAGCAACATAAAAGAAACCACCACTGTTGTTTGGTTTGTTTGATCAATGAGCAAAGTTGAAATCGTCTCTCCCATTTCCACCACAGTTGGAGAGCAAAGGGCATTTGGTCATCTACTGAGCGATTTTATTCTGGTAACACGTTTCACCAACCTCCACTTCCCAAAGTGCTTTGCTGCTTGTGGCTGAGGTTGCAGACTGTCGACCTGTGGTTCGGAGAAAAACATACTGCTTCTTCCTGTGGTCGTCGCATGTGAGAAACTTTTCCTGTTCTGCGTGGAATAACCGCACCACATCACCCTGCAAACACGCACACATGCATGAGCAGTTCATGTTTGCCGCGCTTCTTTTTTTATTTTAATGTACAGCTTTGGTAATTGAAGTAATGCAAGGTGTTTTGGTATCTACCCCCTTTAGTATGGTTTCCAAGTTGTCACTCCATTTCATGAATAGAACAACTTTCCAGCTTGTGTTGCAATTTACAGAATTAACCTGGAAAAGGGAGGAAAAAGCAGAGCAGAGTAATCTGTGAGAACATAAGTCCACAGTTCAAACCACTTTGACAATTCATACATGTCGTAACAAGATTTGCTTCAGGACATGTTATAAAGTAATAGTTTTACCTCATTACACCCTGGGTTATCAACAAGCTGGTGGCTGCTGGCATGGAGCGGTTGTCCTGCATTCACAGGGTTAAGAACTACTTTGTCTCCAATCACCACCTGCAGGAGCAACAAGACAAAAAGATTTATCTCAGAAGCAAAATATCTCCCATATTCCTAGCTGCCATGATCATTTTCTAAGCACAGGAAACCCTAAAAAGGTTATTGACAAAATTAGTTAATTTACAAAATAAAATAAATGACATAAATAAATTAAATAAATCTCTTAGTAAAACAAAAAAAAAACAAACATGTTTTTTAGATTTGCTTTTCACAACAGTTGCCATCACTCCAGCACTAGGTGGAGCCAGAGTTTGTTTTTTAAAACAACTACCAATCAAAGAGAGGAGGCAAAGGAGCATTAATCTATGAGAGCACCAACGACAGCTTAACAGGAAATACATTAATAGCTTAATTTAGCTCTCAGATCTACCTTTTACAGCTGATAGAAATTAATCACATTAAAATATCTGATTTTACAAGTCAGAAATTTATACCACAGACATGTTCTCAAAAAACCCAACGCAGCTTTAAGCTTTTGTCGTCATTGGAGACATGACATATGTCAGGCTGTGAACTCCTGGTCCTTCAGAAGGATAAATCAAATATAGAGGACAAATCTTCCCAAGAGGATTAATTAAATTGAACATAATTAGCCATTTAGCCAACCCAACTCCATCACCCCCTATTAGCCACGATTAGAAACAGCAGCTCGAGTAGCAGAGGTTATGTTCATGTGTGCTCCATTTACCGAAGCTACTCTAACTTCTCTTTAAAGAGCATTAAACTGATGTAGCTTTCTATAAAGTCTACCAGCAAATAAAAACAAGAACTCTGTATCTTTTTGTCTAAAATGTGTTGCTTTAACAAGCACAACAGAGAAAATTGTGATGCAATTTATCGGTTGCTATTGCAAGATGAAAACCTGTTTTACCAAGATTTCACAAAATAGACTGGCATGGATTAGCATGGGGGTTCCACTTTTCAACAAACAAGTTTTTCTCTGATATTTCCTATTTTGCTACCATCTGCTGGTCCATCAGATCCAGTTCCAACTACAGTGATTCTTTACTTGTAATCTAACAACATCTGTCAAAGTTCAAACACCTTTGTTTAGCAGTGTGCATTAATGTCTGCAGTTTGCATTTTTGTTTTCAAGCTCTAATAGGAAACTGCATTTAAATTGAACTTTCACACAAAATGTCTGATTTCCTGAAGCTCTTTCTGGATCAACCCACAGGCCAGTGCATCCATTTATTAAGGATGTAATAGAGCATATTAAATATGCTGTATATATAATGAAAACACAGCTTTGTAACCCTGACCCTTCATTGTCCAGATATTCATCTGTGCAAATAATCCTGAAAGACTTTGAATGCACATCCCACATAAACCTGACAAACGGATCGTATTTCATGATCAGATCACCGTCTGTCTGAAGTTCCTCATACGTGACAAATTGAACATTTTTAAACATGAGGCATGGAGCCAGAACTGAAGCTCAGATGTGGCAAATCCATGTGACTTCTGTTTTCAAACTCCAAGAAAAGTCTAAAAATACAAGAAAATTCCTCTACTGGGCATAATTAGCTTGAATCCCACACCCTGCTCTACCCACACTGTCTCCCAGGGATCTCAGCTTGTAGAACGGCTGAATGTAGAACCAGGATCCCTCATTTCCTGCTGAGTCCAGAGTCACCCTCATCGCATTCTTCTCCAGCAGTGCAGGCAGCCGCTTGTTCACGGTCAGGTATTTATTGCTTTTCAGGTGCAGCAACTGTTGGCACAACAAGGCACACAGTTAAAGGGACACCAGCATTCAGTCTCACGAGAAGTGGAAAAAGTTGCACAGCTTTAGAAAAATGTGGAAAAACTGGTGCAACTGAGACTGGAGGGGACACTTTGAATGAGTTCTTCTTTAATATAGTCTTTCAATGTCATGTAAAAATGAACCAGAAATTATTCTTGTGTCACAACTGGTTCCCGCTGTTAAGTTTGCATGTAAGCAGCTATATGGATTTACAGGAGTCAAGTGAAACTAAAACATACAACCTTAACCTCCCTTATTTATATTAGATCAACTTAATCTGTTTCTCAGAAATGTATGCAAAACTGTCATGAGCAATGAGCAAAGAAAGAAAAACACCTCTCAGCAGTGATCTGATAGAATATATTGGTGCTGAGGCAGCTATTTAAAACTCTTCTGATTAAACCTGAGTTATGGTTAGTATCATCAAGCACACAGTGTGATAATGCTGCTGCACAGTGCTGCAGTTCTTGAGAGCAAAGGCCTTTATCTCATCAGTAGCAACACACCTGAATAACATTTCCATATTGGATGACCGTTCCCAGCAGCTTGCGGTTTTCAGACTCATTCTGCTTCTTCTCAAGGTCTGCAGCATGCTAAACATGCACAAAAAGAGCCCAGAGATTAAGTCCAACTATTGTTATGAAATGTCCACATGACACTGCAGTTATGGCTTGAAAATAAAAATAGGTCTTACATGAAGTTTATTGAGCAGGACTGTGTCAGTAGTACTGTTGCCTCCTGGTTTTGCTGCTTTCCAGAACTGCTTCTGTGCGGAATATCTGTTCATGGGACACAGCTTGAAAAGGCAGTCTAAAGACAGAAAATGAGCAGAACAGAAAGACATGTTTCATCATTTATCATAAGTCAGAGGCTGCACACATGCCCGGCATCCTAACCTCAAAAAACAGAGCCAAGTTTGGGGAAATTGGTACATTGACAGACTAAAAATAGTCTTTTTAGAAACAGCATGGCCTCTACTTGATCTCACTCATAACAAACTTTGAGGATATCTGGGGTTTGACTGATGGGAGTTCCTGGCTTAAAACCAACTTGGATCTTATTAAATTGTACTGGATGAGTATTTTCTTTGAAATACTGAGGCTTTTTCCCCCCCTTAATCTTGCCGGTTAGCATACGCTTTGCTTTATATGGTCTCAAAGAAAGATTACAGGAAGAAAGGGCAGCAGTTCTTTTTCACCAGCAGCAGGATAACTGTTGACCATGTAAATATATTCTCACTTTATATACATATTTTAATACTCATTCATAGAGTGATTGTTGTTTACAGAACATTATTTATTGTAGTTTAACAGTGAAAATGTTTAAATTGACACCAAGTTGTGGGAGAGCTGCTGCTTCAAGTCGCAAAAAAAAAAAAAAAAATTAAGGAAGATCAAATTTAGCAGGAGACCGATGTACTTCATATTAAGGCGGGATCACGTAGTGCTGAGACAAAAGTCCCTACTGTTCATCCTCTGTGTGCACTATGTGCAGCAGCTGAAACTGAAAGTTTCCTCCTCTGGAAGGTAGAGGGATTAAGTCTCACAGAGGATGTGAGGTGTGCAGATGTAGTGTGCAGCTCAGGGTAAACCGACCACTCTGCTAAGTAGCAAACTGGACTGATTTGGGGATCTCTTGAAGACACCCACTCCTCCCTTTGAGGGAGGGTTTCAAACATGTTTTCACAGTGTCCCCTCCAAAGTACCAGAAAGTGAATGACGTTGCTCAGATGGTCCTACACATAAATTGAATCCAATTCAACAAAAAACAATCAATAGATGAATGTATGAGATCAAACTAGGAGGAAAAATATCCCTATCCATACTTAGAAAATGCTAAAACTCATTTGTTTTCGTGTTTTATAAACTGTATACAGACCACTCTACGCCAAATGGTAACTAGAACAAGAGACCCGTTGAGTAACAACAGTGATGAAAATAGCGATTTGGGCTACCGCACTCAGAAATGCGGTCAAAGCAAGAGTGTCGAGGGAAAACCCATCATACAGCCAGGAGCGGAGGAAGGAGGACAGAGGATAGCAGGGCAAAGACCGAAAAAAGTAATCGGGGCACTGGGAGAGCATCTGTCTGACACAAATAAAGGAGAAAAACAACAAGACAAACAGCAATGAAGGAAAGTATTTGATATCAGAAGATATGTTTCTGCATAAAATACATGTTAATACAGGACATTGTGGCTTAAGGATGTTAAACAAAAACAGAAAAGCTAGAAGAGATGAAAAAAAAAATCAGCAATATAATAATCAATTATTATAAAATATAAATTAAAGATTGTTATTTTAGTATTTGATCATCATTCATCTGTCTGGGATTTAGAACATGTATTGAAATAGATTAGACAAACATCACTTAGAATGAGAACCATCTTAGCAGCGAGGAAACATCACAGAGATCCACCTTTCAGTGGAAGACCAGCAAGGCTGTTCCTCAGCTGATTGATACTTTAAGACCAAAATAGAAAAAGTATATCAGAAGTGGAAAGCTGCACCGAGATTGTGGAAAAATTACAAATGTGTTAAATGCCAGATGTCAACGTTTTAAGAAGGGTGAGCAAGAAATGCGAGTATCGAGTATCCACTTTATCAGATACCCTGCGGTATACTGGTACTCTTAATCTTTAAATACTACAGGACAGCAGCTACAATGTAGTTTACCGCCATCGGTGTGTGAATGTGTTTGTTAATGGATGAATGATGGAATATGGTGTTCAGCTCTTTGGAGTCCCCTGATTTGAATATTTACGTCCAGGTCGTTTACGGTTTAACATGTCTGCATATTTATTACTATATTAAATGACATTAAGTGAGCAGAGTTTTGCTGCAAAGAAACGTCGTCCGAAATGTCTTGAGCTTGATTGAATGCTAAAACTCTGATCATAGTATATATCGTACTTCACGTCCAGTTGCCTAAACTGAACCTTCCAAGCTTGAACTTGACTGAGAATTTTCACAGATATAGAGTATATAATAATTTTATGAAAAACGTATCCTGCATGTAGAAAGCAATAACTTTAAATGACTGTAAAGTGCTATTATTACTCCACAAAGAGGTCAGGATCCAAACTACTTACATTTCTACTGATTATTTCTGCTGGCTTCATAACTTTTGTGAGTGGATTAAACATCAAATTAAAACACTGTGAAAAATGGCCCTTTCCTTAAAAAATAATTTGGCAACATGATCAACATTTTGTATATATTCATTATTTGTAAGATCACGGACTAAATAAACTCGCAGTAGGTTGACACAGTATCAAATTTAGTGAGCCTGAGCCTCTGCAGTTACTGTTATGTAGCCATAAAACCACATCTTTGAATATTATTTGAATAATTCAGTTGGAAGCGAGCAAGTCATGTCTTTGCATCTTTAACTGAGAAGGTAGGGTCTTGTTCAACAATGTACAACAGTGAGCTTTCAGCAAATAAAGAAAGGTTCTGAATGCAAAAGAATAGACATAACTAAACGCTCACAGATGGACCTCCAAGAAGGCTTTTTTATAAAACATAGAACTCCAAAGGTATCAATGAAACATAAAGAATTGTGTTGTTTTAGAAATAGAACGATTACATAAGGTTTTCTATTCTTAAAAAAAAGGTTCATTTTATTAAAAAAAAGCATATCTTTAACTTTTTTTAGTCACATAAGAAATCCAGCCATTATTTAATAAAAAAGTACATTAAAAAATATATATTTTTTAAAAACATCTACAATCTTCAGTGCTAATAGTAGAAGCAAATTCAGTGAAATAGAATCTGCACTTTGATGAGGCTCCTTTGTCAGATTAATAATGCTTTAGGGGGGGAAATGACTTTGATGGAGATAAACAGTTTTCATGAAGCCCACCTTCCTATAGTACTTTTTTTCCTGGTCTTACTAGTTCCCAAATGAAAATGATCATATTTAGCAGAAATAAAAACAGTCACTATGCATTTAATCTGTACAATGTTTTTAACTCTGAAGTGTTACTAAAATAATAACTTCAAAAGTTTCCTAATTTCCTGAACTTTAATGGATTGTTTTATTTTTTTCCTCACATCTAAGCTCAAACTTGAGTGTACACTAAATCCAGTTGTCAAACGACTGGAAAGTAAAAAGCTATGCAAACAAATGTGGCCTGAAGTGAAACACTGATCACTCAATACATCTAGAAACTGAATACTACACCGTCAGTAGAACCAGCTGTTATTAACTATGATGATTGGTAATTATTATTTTAAATCATAACTTATTGTTTAGCATAAGGTTGCTTGTGTACTTTGGATCATTATTCTGTAGTGCAACCAAAGTGTACTTGAGGTTCAGGTCACTACAGCAAAACTGCACCGCAATGCTGACTGTCACTATGAGCCTCAGGTTATTCTTCAGAAGTGCTGCTAGTTTTACACTAGATACAAAAGGACAAACACTTTTCTATACAAGTTCCACTTTTGTCTTGTCAGTTCAGAGAATATTTTTCCTGAATGCAGTTCAACTAAATAACTCTTCCATTACAACATGAAGAATCATAAATCACCGTATCATTCAAACATGTTTGAAAAATGCAGTTTTCAGTAAAAGCCTCCAAAAACATTTGAAAAACATTCAAATTGTGATTTGAATCACAAATACCTGTGATTTGGGTAACGGTTTATTTTATGTAGTGACTGTGAGGGTAAAGTATTTGACATATTAAGCTTTTCTTAAGAAATACTTAAAGGCTATTGTTGTACTTTTTAAATTTTTCCTTTGATCACCTTTAGTACTTTGGAGACGTGTATGAATCCCATCATAAAGTTCATCTTGCTTTCTAAAGTTTAACAGGACTATAAAAAAAAAAAAAAAAAAAAAAAAAAAAAAAAAAAAACAAAAATCACAAAACCTTTCACAACAAGGTTACTGTAGTAACTCGTTTAAAAATAAACTTTTAAAACCTTTATTGACCTCACACTACTCAACGGGGCATCTTCTCTCGTCTGTGTTTAGATTACTTCATAGTAAAAATAGATTGATGTCTGATTACCGTATTGCACACATGACTAAATTAGGCAGTCCGAGATTATTACAAAACCCTAAAGCACATGAAGGGTTTGTGTTTCTGTCTAACAGACTGAATGAAGTCGTTTTAGTTCCTGGAAGAGTCAATGTAAGCTAAAAGCTCTTCTTCCGGTGAGCAGCCACTGGGCACTTGTCAACCACTGAGCCTTAGAGAATAACACTGTTATAAACCACAACCAAGAAACATAAAATATTACTTTGTCCTTAAATTAAAATTTTTGTACAAGCAAAACATCCAACACGTTACCAGCAGTGAGGAAAACAAACAAAAAACAAACTTATGACTTCCTGCTTAGTATATGTTACATCTTAAAACCAGAACATATAAGTTTAGCTTTTATTAGATAAGAAAATGCACTAAAACTTGTTTTTGTAACATTAGTTGATTTGTCTTTTATCATTTTAGGTCATTGCTGCTCCATCATCAGTTGATTAAAAAAACAACTAAATTATTTAAGAAAATCATGTTTAAGCACATATTTCTCAGTTGCCTTTAACCTCCCTTTGATCTACAACTTATAAGCTGCTAAAAAAAAGAGCAGGAAGTTTCTATCTAAAGCAATAACCTGCTGGGTCTTGATCGAAACTCCTAAAGTCCTCAATAAAATGACCGACACAACATTTGTCGGTATGAGACTGATATTTCTAGTCACCTTACATCTTTATTTATTTCTGATATGACACCGATATTAAAGCTTTGAGAATTGGCCAATACTGATATTGACCCAATACAATATTAGTATGAATCTTACGTTTTTTTTAAACTTATTTTATGCTGTAGAATGTTTGAAAGGGCTTGATCAAGTAATATCACTAAAGTATGCTTCTATTAGCATGAAAATGTCTAAGATTTTAGAAGCTTGCAGATAATATCCAATTATAGTAGTTTGGCTAATATCAGACCGATGTGCAATATTAATATCGGATCGAGACATCCCTATTTTTCCTCCTTTGTTAGTGTTTGTTAGTTTAAT
Source organism: Jordanella pulchra (assembly GCA_034780135.1). Classification (NCBI taxonomy): domain Eukaryota; kingdom Metazoa; phylum Chordata; class Actinopteri; order Cyprinodontiformes; family Cyprinodontidae; genus Jordanella; species Jordanella pulchra. The sequence continues at coordinate 43,099 of JAUZNJ010001093.1, forward strand.
CTTCCTAATGGAACTTAAGTGACTTTCTACCCAGTTAATCGTGTTTTCCAGAGAAAGACAGACTTTATTAGCTTTTGTGGCAGCTAGCCTGTCTTTGATCTTCCATCTCCTGCAGATAACAGTTACCCATGAAAAACACAAAGTGTAGCAGAGAGAGGATGTTTGGAACATTGTTTCCAATTTTTTATTATTTTTTTTACATTTTTTTAAAATTAAATTTATTTTAAGAGAACAAAAAAGATCAAAAAAACCCCCAAAACAATCACTTATTCTTACATTCAGAAATGTGTTCCTTTTTATTGCTTTAGAGTAGAATTAAACAGCATAATGTGTCTCATACATAAAACCTAAAATTGGCAAAAAAAAAAATTAAAAAAAAGTAAATGCGTTTCACTTTCACCGTGTCTCTCTGATTCATGACATTGCTGCTTAATGGTTGCATAGGTCCGACGAAAACAAACCACAGGTCTACCTCGGTTGGAGTTATGTCAGTGCTTAAACTAAAAAAGGCATGACTATCAAAGACAGATTTCACCAGCAATGTTCAACTTAAAAAAAATATTCCTCACAGGAACATTCTTCAGTGTAAATTGCACCAATTCTTTAGTTTCTTTAACATTTGTAATTGAATGTTTTTTACCTTTAGAATGATCTTCATTATTAGTGATTTGAAGCTTAAAAAAAACAACATAGTTAAAAGTGAGCTTTTCGATTTTGTACTGAAACATTCGACTTGATTCTGTGTAATGTACATCTGTTTTTGAGAAAATGGCTTAAACAGAAGCAGATGTTTTACATCCATTTTAACATGTCAAAGAAACTAAATTGGTGCTTCTGCTAAAAATCAAAAATAAAGATTGTAGTTTATCAAATTCTTCATTGACCTACCTAATTATTCACTAAAATATAGATTAAGGTTATGAACTATTTAAAGAATGATGAGATGCCAGAGAAAGTTGAATGAAATTATTTTGTTTAACAAATACACTAGAATTCAATGTAAATGGCCTAGAGGTCACTTAAGGCCCTCTAATAAACTATAAACCTGCGCAAAGCAAATATTTTCCATCCAATTAAAACAATATTGCTTTTTGCTTCTTTTGCAGTAACACCTCAGTCAGATAATATGACTTTCCAACTTTTGGAAGTACCAGTAAGGTTTGAAAAGTAGAAAAAAAAAAAAAACACAGAGTGGGACCTAAAGGTTAAACTGGACGCTCACAGTGCAAATGTGAAGTCTGATGTCTGTATCCAGTTTTGAACCAGCATGAATGAATCGATTGAGCATTTAAAGAGCTGCCGCTCTAAACATGGACAATGCATCTGAAAAGTCAAGCTGTCCTTAAACCAAAACAGCCCTTATAGAAAACTGTGGAGTTTCTAAGTTATAGTTTTCAGCTTATTTTAAACAGAATAAAAGGCCAAATCGGTTGAAACATGATGAAAAAAAATAATAGAATGCCTTTATTAAAATATATATA
>JAUZNJ010001094.1:0-18784 GCA_034780135.1 Jordanella pulchra
GATTTGAATGAATTGTCTTTGTGAAGTGCCTTGAGATGACATATGTTGTGATTTGGCGCTATATAAATAAACTGAATGAATGAATGAATGTTTTGAGGACCTGTGCAGTAGAAGGTCTGGTTGCATGTGGTAATATCCTTCCAGATATACGTTTACTGTTTATATTTCTGAGTTTGAACAGTCAGATCTACGTACCAGAAGAGCATCCTGTGGAAGGTGAGACGTAGAGGCAGAATTCTTCACATACAGTGTTTCAGATTTATGGATGCTGTAGTGTGCTGCAGTCAAACTTTAATGCAAAAGCCATAAAGGTTTGAGAAACACAGTAAGACAGGCATGTTCTTAAAAAAACACATTAAAGGGAGTATGCTATAATGTGTATGTCTGTTGAAGGGTATTTGGTAGTATTTGTTGGTTACTGTCTTCAATCTTGGCATTAAATATACATTGAAATGTGAAATACGAATATGCTAATACTATCGGCGTAGTACATTTTAAACACTGTAAATAAGAAATTATACTGTAGGGACAACCCAAAGAGAATGGAGCAATGTAAGTGAATAACTTGGCCATTGAATATTAGATGGTAAGTGTTAAATTGCACCACTTGTTTAAAGGTGCTTTTAATAGTTTTCCACTGTACATTTGTGAGGGTGGACTAATGGTAATTGTGAAAAAGCACACTTTTCTCCAGACGACAAACTCCACCCAATAAATATTATTATTTCTACCCCAGTTTGTCAAATGAAGGTTAACCATGTAGAGATAACGTTAAAGTCATCAAGATTTGATTACTGGTGATGGATATCTAAATGTCTGTTAATTTATAAATTTATGAAATGACAAAAGGAAGATTCTGCAATAACTGCCTTTTTAAATATAGGTTGGGAAGTAATTTTACAAAAGCATTTCTCAAATGTGAAATATTTCAAGGTTTGTAGTTTTTTTACATGAAGCAATTTTCTTTTTGGCTGAATGTAATTTCTATAAATACATAAAAAAACTAGAGAGTTTTCTTTGAATAACAATAAAAAGTAAAAACAATTCATAGTTTTTAGGTTGGAGGGCTTATGTTACCTTTAATTTAAACCTGAACTTAAGAACCTACAACATACACAGACTTTAAGCATATCAGAAAACAAAGCTTCATTTATGTTACCTTATCTGTTTCATGAGGACAAATAATTATTTGATAAGTGACTTTATATTTTCACCCACCCATAATAACTCCCCTTCATCCCCACCCGGCTTCACCGCCCACTCCCCATTACAACCCCCAATGCCTTTCGAGTCATCACTAACATAAAAAAAAGCCTAAATGACTTTTGACAGCCATTGGTTCTAAGCTGAAGCAAAGCATCAAGCACTGGCTTGCAAGCTGGAGAAAGGATCTATTACAGTTAAAAAAAATAGGGGGAAGGCACAGTGACCAGAGTTCTGTGTGAAAGAGAAGAGAGCAGGTAGGTAGTCCACAAACTGAGAGCTTGCTAAAAAATTTACAGAGTAAAGGAGAAAAAAGGAATATTTATGATGTTTTTGTATGCTTTTTTTTCCTGCTATTCATATAAATGCAACATATGCTGAATTAATACATGCACAATTTCAGGCAACTACAATTTAATCAAAAAGGGCTTTGATAACCTTGAGAACAGAGATTAATCTTTTAAACTAAATATTTTGCTTTTAATTTGACATTGCAGAGCATTTTAAAACATGTAGAATAAATGTTCTGTAATGATCCATAAAATCAACTTAATGAGACATGTTGCCTTCTCAGTATAACCTCTCTGCTTAAATCAGGGAGGATAGATCAGTTGAGTATGGTTTGAGATGTGAAACTGTCGGCTGATAACTAATTTTAGATGAAGGTATCAAATCAATGTGTAACCTGAGATATAGGGACCTGCAAGGGAGCTACGGGCTGCAGTTTGGCATATGATCAATTTCTTTTTACATTAAAAAATCTGCAGAGCTTTAGTTTGTGTTATCTGCACCATAAATCTTTACCTTGAGTAACCCAAAATGTGAATATACCAAGATTGTTGTTAGTAAAATAAACTACCTAATGTATTCAAGTTAAAAAAGAAGAAAAGGAAATAAAACATTGTAAAGAGAGAAAATTCAAAAAGCCCAAAAAATTTTTTCATTTTTTTATATTTGGGATGAAGAAAAAATCTATCTAACAAGCTGTATAAAACAATAAAAAAATAATGTGAAGTTTATAAAAGACCATTGGTGCCTTTTTGTCACCTGAGGTCTTACCAACAAGCCAGGTTATGTGCTACTTACATTGCTGAAGCCGCTTTATGTCTTGTTCGCTGTGTAGCTATTGCTGATGTATTGAAAAAAAGCATGGAGTGATATTTGAGAAAGTACTAGATTCCATATCCAGAGCAGTCAGTGGTGCAGAAGTGCTGAAGTGTGTAAGAGATGGATGTCACGTACTGCTAATATAGTAAGGCTGTTCTGAATATCTGATGTGCAATGACTTTAGAGGGTTAGGTCTGCAATCTTTAGTTTTGTTATAGAAAGTGGTATAGAAGAGCCAGAGGCAAGTTAAATAGACATTAAAGTCATCCAAGAACAATAACTACAAAAACATATCTTTTAATTCTTTATGTGATAATATTAAGTATTAAAGTGGATACAGATGACTGACATGAAAGGAAAAAAAAGCAAAATTGACACTTTGCCATTCATACCCACAAATGGGGTTAGATTACCTTCTGACATTAGGACTGGATGTGCAGAATTTCATAAAAGTCTTATGAACCAATTTTCTGATACATGAAAATAATTGCTGAAAGAAGTTTTGTTTCTAAAAACCTCAGTTCAATAAAATATTTACCCATTAATATAGAGGCATTAAAAACAAATGCAACATGGCACTTTACAGAGCAAACATATATGCTTTATATACAGAAATACCTTAACCATTTGGTATAACACTATCCCTAGATGCAATTATGTACCTTATCTGAACAATCCTTTCTCTTTCTATTATTTTTATGTTTTGTTACCATCTTTCTTCTGTTCTTGAACTAATGTTTTATTTGTCTTTAAAAAGTTTGCATCTTGGTTATAAGTGAAACGCACGTTGCGTAGCACTATTTTGAAGGCACACGACCAAACACTGAAATAGTGCACATGATGGGGATGGCGCAATTGTGTCACTGAAAAGGAAGATTCTCTTTTTACAGGAAGAAACCTCCCACATCTGTTTTAGTCAACAAGAAGGTTTAAAAAGGCAAAGGAGAGACTCGGATAAAACTAACAAGCACTGGTACATGAGTACTTTTTGCAGTTATTTTGGTCATTTATTTCTTACTAAACATTTGGTGACCAGAGAAGCTTTTTTAATAGCCCCATCCAGGTGAGAAACGCATTCAAACATACGCTAAGAGCCAAAGGTAAAATCTACAGCATGCAATAGGCTACATATAGTTAGTTAAAACAATATCTCCATTAATTGCTTTGTCTAGGAGATAAAGGGATATACACAGAAATTAGAGGTAGAATTATTTCAATGCACAGAACCTCATGCTAAAAAGTCTTCAAAGAAAAACTGCTTAATTTATAGTACTTTTTGAAAAGCAATGTTGCAGTAAGATCTCATTATTTTAAGTTTCAATAAAAAAAGCACATGTACTAAAAGTAAAACAAGTTTGCTTGTTTGAGTTTGTTAGTCAAAATTTCGAGTAGTGGACCTTTTGAATTAGCTGTGAAGTCGCATTGTTACACCCCTTGTAAAATTCAGTGTAGTTTATTGGTAAATAATAGTTTTTAAAAGCTAAGTGTGATTATTTTTATTGTGTCTTTAAGGCTTCAACAGGACCTCGGCTTAACATACAGCTCCCTGGGACTACTTCATTGAAAAAGAATTTAGATCATGCTGTGACCAACAGTTACTGTAAATAACACTTGCTGCTGCCTCTTACTGACAGATATAGTCATCTACACTTAGTGGGAAGGAGTGGCAAGCCTTCTGAATAATAACTAAAATATAATAAAATGATAGACATTACTGTTAGAATGTCTGAGTAGCTAGTTCTTATATTTTCAAAGAGAATTCGTTAATAATAGAATACAAGCTCCTCAATGCCCAGCGAGAATAAGAGGCACTTATGTATAAGGTGCTAAGGGTTTTTGTGTTTTATCTCTCTGTCTTTTGTTCAGAACCATCTGAATCTGCTGATCTCCAGAAGAAATAAAGATGTGGAAGAAGACAAAGGTGGCTGATGAAACTGCCACTGGGCAGGCAGGTAAGGACAGAAGCCAGTCAAAGGTTGGTATTCCAGCTGCCTCTTCCTGTATTTTCTTTTATCCCAGGAATGAGGATGATCAGCAAGATTCAACTTAGCAATACTTTATGACTAAACTTTATAGTCATTTAGGGCTGCAACCAAGAATCATAAATGTACAGTTCAAGACATGGAAACCCCCAACAAAACAGCCATTAAGAAGAAGACGATGTCAGTGTTGCCCAATCCCTAAAGGTCTATGAAGATGTGAAAACCAACACATTTCATTTATGTTGGGAAGAGCTGATCATTCCTGACATGATAACACCAAGAACAACACAAAGCAACAAATGAAGGCACCCCAAAAATCAACTTTGCTGACAAGATGTCTCATCAAAGAAGAGCTACACAGGTGAAAACTCTCCTTTGGTTAGGATGCCTTTCTCTACCCAAAGATCAGAAAGGTTGGTCAAAGAAACTTTAAAAGGCATCACAGAAGATGAAATCAAAGCAAGTTGTAATCACCGAGAAAAACTTTACAAGATCCATCTCTGTCCCTAATGAAATGTGAAAAGAAAAAATGATCAATGAAGGTCCAACACGTTATCTGAAGGCAACAACGAAGTCAACGCATCATACTTGTGAGGCTTTCAAATATGCACAGGATTTAAACAATTGTAAAACTGATTTTCTTACAACCTCTTTTCTCCAAGTACTACCTGAATTTATCTCAAGCACCACGCAGGAATCATGCTGAGACGTCTTCCATGTGAAAATGTGTAAGCAAGCTTTGTGTTAAGTCTTATCAACAGTTGCACGGCACAACTGTTTGTTCCTACAGTATGTTGTTAAAACACCATACACTAACATGCTATAGTGTCTTTTGTCTATGACTAACAGCTTTTGTAGTGTTGTCAGTCTCTACATATTGTATTGTGCAGCTTTTTGTATGTTGTGTTTGTCTACCCACTCATGGGTTTCAGACTGTATATCGTGTGGTCCCTTGTGTTTCTTATGTGTCCACAATCCTGTCAAAGTTCCAACCTACCATGGTGCTTGTGTCAGGATTTATATTTACCTGTCCTGTGCCCTCTCCTTCTGTCATGTTGCGTGTTAAATCGGCGATTCTGAGGGAGTTCACCAGGATGACAAAGGTATGCAAGAAAAAAGGAAATAAAATTACAAATGATTCATTTTATACATGCATGATGCCATGCTGGCTTTAGTTGCATGAACAATGACATCTTCATCATCCTCATCATCACAGTCATCATCCTTGAAAGGTGTTCCCCGAAAAGGGACGACACACCTTTCTGTGGCACAATGAATGCGTTTTCATTGTGACTTTTCATCAACCTTCATACTGTGTGTAAAATTGCGACAATGCTGTTGCAAGAGGGCACTGTGAATGATTGTCATGTCTCTCCCTAGTTTGTGAGTAAATGGGAAAATGCCACTTTGTACGGACAATTTAAAATCCAGATCAGTCCTATGAAACATGTTGCCTTATCTCAATCTTAGTACAGGAACCCATTTTGCAGGAAAGCACAACCTAGCATGACCCTCACTAAAAAAGGAAAGCAAGCAAAATACAAAAAAAAACAAAAAAAAAACACTTTTATGCATTTTATTCTCTTACTAGCCAATCATCTAAACCTTGAATTGCTACTAGAGAGGTTCACACACATTTGAGTTGATACAGTGAAGGATAACCATTATCAGCCTTTGTTTCGCAGAGAAAAATACCAGAAAAAGAAAGTTTGAAATCTAAGTATAAGGTTCCCAATCATTCAAAGTTTTCATGCTTTTTGTCATGTAGCTCCCACAGAATCACACTTTTTAGACTACAAATCATTATTAGGTACAGTCATTGATTTTTCTCCCGAAATATTTTGAGCTTATGATAACCAGCTAAAAAGATATACCTGACATATACATTTTTTGAAGCCCCATCTAAAATGCTCTCTAACATTATTTATACTCATTCTTTTTCCAAGATTGTCATGTTACACAATTCAATGTATTTTATATGGCTTTATAACAGGCCAAGTAAAAATATGGCAAACTGAGCATGTAGAAACAGTGTCACAAATTTTTTTAAATGATATCTGAATTGAGCTGTGGTTATGTGTTCAGACCCTTTTACTTTAATACGTCCATTTAACATCCAGTTTAAGTGCTTTAGAATGCACTTAAGTGTAATTACAGATATGTCAGGTTAATCTAAACCACTCTAATTATAAGTTGCTTTTTTTAAACTAATCCTTTTAGACCTATTTTAAAAGTAGAAAAGGTTATTCAAGAAAAGGCTGTCTCACAGCCAAAAAACCGGGAGCCAGTCAAATGGGAGAGGCAACTGATCACTAAAAGACCTGGCTATTCATAGCTGTTGTTGTTTTTAATCTTTAGAGTCTGCCAATAAACCTTCAGTCTGGAAGCAAGGGTTCTGTTGGTACAATATCAAACAGTCAGTCTCTTGATATGTAATGTAACTTGATTGTACTCGTACTCATTGTCTCCAGCTTCATCTTGTACCGGGTTGCAGGGTCAGCAGTCTCAACAGTGACTCCCAGACTTCCCTCTCCCCAGACACATCAGGCGCTCCCAAGCCAACCGAGAGACATAGTCCCTCCAGCGTGTCTTGGGTCGTCCCCTGAGCCTCCTCTCAGTGTGACGTGCCTGGAACAAATCCTGAGGGATGCATCCAGGGGGCATCCGAAAAAGATGTCCGAGCCACCTCACCTGACTCCTCTCATCTGTACTCCGAGCCTCTCCCGAATGACCGAGCTCCCCACCCTATCTCTAAGGGAGTGCCCAGCCACCCTGCGGAGCAAGGTCATTTTGGGCGCTTGTATCCAAAATCTGATTCTTTCGGTCACGATGCAGATTTCATGATCATAGGTGCGGGTAGGAACGTAGACCAACCTGTAAATCGAGAGCTTTGCTTTTTCGCTCAGCTCTCTCTTCACCACGACAGACCAGTTCAGCGTCTGCATTATGGCAGCAGCCGCACCGATCTGTCTATTGATCTCCCACTCCATTCTCCCCTCAGTCGTGAACAGGAACCTAAGATATTTAAACTCCTCCACTTGAGGCAAGGAGCTCTCCTCCAACCTGAAGGGAACAAGTAAAATTTTTCCTGGGCGAGAATCATGGCCTCGGACTTGGAGGAACTTAATTCTCATCCCAGCCGCTTCACACTCGGCTGTGAACCACCCAAGCACATGCTGTAGGTCTTGGCAGGAGGAAGCCAGTAGGACCATGTCATCTGCAAAAGGCAGGGACGAGATCCACTGGTCCCCAGACCAGACCCCCTCCAGCCCTTGTAACTGTAACTTGATTGTTCAGGTCCTATTATGTAGGAAGGAGAATTTGAAATTATACTGCGGATTTAGATGAGAGCCAAAGTACAGAAGCTGAAATGTGCCAAAATGTTCTCTATAGTTTACCAACCAATGACATTAATTCTTACTTACTCATCTTAAAATAAAGAAGTGATCATTATTTTAAGGAAACATGTTGGACCCTAATGATTTGTGATTTTTAGGGTGTTATTGTTGAGCTTTATGCTTGCTCATTTGAAAATATATTTTATTTCAATGTATTGATTAATAAAATTGCCAAATGATCACGATGTCCAGCATTTGGTGATGTTTTTGGGAGATTTTCTTCTCTTGAAACCAAATGATGTGGGGACAAGAGTAAAACAATAGAAACCAGCAAATGTAATCTACAAAACTCAGTATTTTCTATATTTGTAAAAACTGCCAGATTTTAACTCAAATAACAAACATCAATAATGTTTCTGTTTAATAAATGAATAAAAAATAGTTCTGCTATAGTGGCATTTTCCCATAAAGATCATACTCTCTGTTTAGATAACATATATATCTGATATTTAGCCTTCACACCAGATTAAAACTGCACAATAGCATAAAAAACTCACAGGGTCTGGGAGAGTACTTCTGTTGAATATTAAGAGCACTGTGAGCTTCCTGTTATGCAGTATAGCACATAGGAGTTATTTGACTGCTTTGAACTTCCACACAGCTTCTAAAGGGGAGTTGTTGTTGTTTATTATTGTAAGGCCAGCATAAGTCCTCGGGGTGGCATGGGGGAGTGGAGTGGCACTAGTAGCAATATATCTATTCTTTGAGCTTGACACGTCTGTAAGGGTTTTTCCTCTGAGAATTTATATCTGAACTAGCAATGCTGAGCTCAGGATTTCCAATGCTAGAGCATCGAACTGATGCTTCTTGCACAAGTAAATCAGTAAATGCTGGGTTCCCATCTGGAGAAGGACAGATTGTTTGCTAGAAGATTGTACACCTCCAAATTGTCCCAGCTGGTGCTTATGTAGGAATTATGGAAGACTTGAGTTTTTTTAGGCTGCTTTTTAACTCTAAAATTTCATGCTTCAAAATGCTACAATTACTAAATGTGTTTTATGCTTTACTGTAAAGCTGAGACTGACGGATGGAGGTCGAGCAAACCCTGCATGTATATAGGGAAACTGGACAGAGGGTGACAAGTCAAGGACAGTTCTTTATGGAGCTGTCATTCTCTTGGCAGTAGCACTGTGGTCGCATGTCCAGCCAAGCAGAATAAAAAACATTTAGCTAAACTTAAACACCCAGGGAATCAATGTTTGCTGTTGTGACTAGCTACAAACTAAACATTTTTCTATTTTTGTACGCCATCTTGTCTTGTTTGAAATCTCGTGAAATTCTTCCAGACCACCTCGCGGTAGTAACCTGGTGTGAGCAGGCCCCAACAAATACAAATGTATTTTATGTTGTCATTTGTTTGTTTTAAGCATAAATACAATTTCAAGGTATTCCAATAATCTTCATTTTCATTATGGATTGATTAAAAAAAATACATACATTTTTGCAAAGTTTAAAGTAAATCTGAATAATTTTTGGCTTATTTTTAACTACGCACTTACATTACGTTTTGCTACAAAGTTTTTGTAAGCATTAACTGTTGTCTTAGTGATACTGAATTTAGTTAATACCAGTATTATTGGATTCATTTAGGTATCAAGAAGAAATCAAAAGTGCCTGGTGTCATGATCACGCAGTTTATGGAGGAACTTCCAGAAGGAAAAACAACTCCAGATTTCACTCGAAAACCCATAGCCCTTACTATCCAAGAGGGTAAGTGTTGCAACCTGTTAGAGTTTAATCTAACACTAAGGTTTTCATTTAAGTGAGCTTAAGGTTTTTAATGTAACTGTTTTAAATCAGAGCCTCAGTTTCCTGCTGCTCTACAATTGCTTCTCATCCACTCATTTACATACCTGAATGGCATCCAGTCATCATAGGCCCCATTGTAAAGTTTGATTTGGCTCAGTTTATCCATGTTTGTGGTTCGCTTTCCCTTTCTGTTACTAAATCCTCTTTTTTCACAGGACTCCTATCCCCTCTGGTATCTGTTAACACAAAACAGACACATGACAGAAAGCTTTTCTGGAGATGTGGTCTGTTCTTTATTTTAATACAATAATTATTTGGAAAGGAGTAAAATGGTTAAGGACCAACAAATATGCCCAAACATCAAAATCGGGTTAGTTTAGGCTTATGAAAATTCTGCAAACTTAAAACAGGTGCACCACCTCTGAGAAGTACGATTTTGTATGATGTATTTTATTCAACAAACTGCATTTCCATCACAAGGGAGAGCTAAAAACAATCATATACTAGGCCAATAAAGCCAAGTAAAAGAAGTAAGGGAGGAAAATTTACATTTAGGAAATTTGATGTTTAATTTGCTATATGAAAGAATAATTTCGCATTTGAATGATTTTTATAAATCACCTAAATATTTATTTGGTGAATTCTTTGCAACTTTCCTTCTGTCTCTTATACTTTTTCACGACTTGTAGCCTTTAAAATCTTTAACAACACCAGAATAGATGGTTTACTTTTATTTAAAGCACGCCTTTTAATTCTCTTTGCAACAGAATGCTTCAGAGTATCTTGTTACCAGGTAAAAAGCATTGTAAAACTAAAAAAATAGCTAAAGTAAAACAAAAACTGCAAAAGTTAAGAAAAAAACTCAAAAGCTATGACTCAAGCAAAAGCGGAGGTGATTTGTTTTAAAAGCGAGTTATGGAGTCAAAAAAAAGCTGCTCAGACAAATTACAGCAATGAGAATACTAGAGAAATAATTTGTCTAATAGTTTCAGGACTTTCTTATATTCTTTTGTATCTCAAACAGGTCATGTTTTCTTTTTCTTGTATTACGCAAATAAAGATATTGTCTTTACAAATGCTATAAAAAGAGTTTCCCTTAGTGACTGTTTCATTGTTGAATGTTTTATTTGAAATAAGATATGACTTTTATTTATTCTATAATATCAACAGCAATATTTGAATTTTGTTTTAAGAAATTTTATTAATAAAGTAGTGCTTTAGACTGCTTCATCATCTAAATCACCATGTTCCAAAACATCACAGAGATCAGTTACAAACTTGAATTGATATATGTTCATATAACAGGCATGTGTGTTAAAACTGTGTTCAAAACTTTATTCATCCACTGCTACACACTTATATGCCTTTTCGTAATAGAACAGGATCTATCATCTGCCAGTCTGAGCAACAACAGAATAAAATGTAATTATTTTCTGTTAAATATTCTTTGTCTCATTGAGAAGATTCATACATATTTAGTCATGTTTTACTTTATAAATATTTTGTTAAAGTTTTTTTTAAGCTTCCTCTTAATTTGAATGTAAAAACAATATGAAAACATAAAAGCTAAACCTTATTGTCGCTAAGTAAAAATCTGTGGTTACAGGTAAATTTGGATTCTTTAAAGCCATTGTGGTGGGTGATCCAACACCCACTGTAACATGGAGCAGAGCAAAAGGAGAAATTATTTTTCACCCGGAAGTGTGCCTGCAAAGATATGATGAGGCATCCAATGAACATTTCCTTGAGGTATGTTAACAAAAGTATGACATATAAATTGGAGTCATCTATAAAATAGAAAATATTCAATAAAACATGACTGTTCGTATAGCAAATAAAAACTGAAGTGGAATCTTCTCCATATTCCTTTCTACTAGTTCCCTAAGGTAACTCCAGAGGATGCTGACACCTACAAGTGTTATGCAACCAATGAATATGGGAGAGCAGTTTGCACCGTCGTTCTGAATGTTATTGAGGGTATGGTTGTCTAACTTGTGTGGAAAACTGCAGTTCATGATTATGGCAAAGGTATATTTGTATAATGCTTAAATAATGTTTGTTCACAGTGGGATTTTCTAAGACAAAGGAGCTTCAAAAGATACAAGGAGAAGGTACATTTCCAAATACAGACTTAAACTTTGGCCATCCTTATTAAGATCAGTAAAAACTAATGATGTAAGTTAGTGAGAAAATAAAGGGCTAGAAATAGTATTCAGGATTTTTATCTTTACTAGTATCACACTTACAGTAGAAGCTTTTACAAATCCTATCAATGTTACTGAAGTATTTTGTTCTTTTTACATTTTTAAGGAATGCTCAGTAATCTTTTTTTTTCCTGGAGTACTTTCGAATATTAGTCCTGGCAAGTAGTCATATTTCTATTAGAAATAAAGAAAGGAGAACATGCTATTTTTGCAGGAGGACATTAAAGGAAATTGCAACAAGAAAATCCCTGCTTGCATACAAGAAACTGTCAGAACAATAATTAAAATGTTTTACTGGAACTTTACCTCTTTTCAGCCACAGTTTAATGTTTTTTTTTTTTTTCATGTTTCCTTAGATGCTACAGATTTCAGAAAAAAACTGAAAACACGGTAACTAAAACATTATATTACTAATGGCAGCTAGGGAATCTTTTAGCATAACTTTTTTTTTTGTAAGTGAAGCTTTACAAAATACACGTTTCACTCTGTAGCAATCCAGATGGAACGCGTGAGGAAAAGAAAATGGATGATCAGGAAAAGGTCTGGGAAATTCTGCTTAGTGCAGAAAAAAAAGATTATGAGAAAATATGTGTTGAGTTTGGTATCACCGACTTTCGTGGGATGCTGAAAAGACTGACTGAAATGAAAAAAGAGCGAGAGGAGGAGATTGCACAGGTACAATGCCGGCTTCTTCTTGTTTTGAATAGCTTTGATGCAAAATATATATATATTCTTGTGTTTGATATTTTATTCATTGTTTTTATAATGATCTATTTACTATTTTTTCACCTGGTGATGTTTTTCCACAGTTCATCTCACACATCAGAACACTCAAACCTGTTGAGGTCAAAGACAATGACAGTGCAACAATTGAACTGGATATGGACCTCGTGGATTCAGGAGCCAAAATCTTTTTGTACAAGGTGAGGCATTAAAAACACATGCTTTATTCAGGCATTTTTGTTTTTAAGTGTTTTGATAAGCGAAAACACAACATGTCTGGAAAATCTCTGCAGGATGGTGTCATGGTGCCATTCTCAAAAGAAGATGGTGAAGAAGTTAAACATAATTTAAAACAGGTTGGCAAGAAATATGTGTTCACAATTAAAAACCTAAGTAAAGACGATGCTGGACTCTACTCGGTGGATGTTGAGGGAGTCAATGTATTTTCTACAGACTTTAAAGGTAATAAGAGATTATTTTTAAGGCTACTTGAAAGTTATGTTTATTCATGTTCACAATTAAAAACAATTCAAATTAGATTCATGTTGAAAAAGGATGGATGTAATTTATATTTATTTTGTTTTTCTCTTTATACTACAGTACCTGAAGTTGACTTTGCTGTAAAAATTCAAGAGGTCAAGGCAGAAGAACGAGAGGATGCTCTCTTTCAATGTGTCCTCACGGCACCAATGAGTGAGATAAAATGGTATGGCAAAAGTGCTCTGCTTACAAATAATGAGAAGCATGAGATAACCGTATCCGAAGACAAACTCATCCACAAGTTGATTGTGCGGGACTGTCTACCTTTGGATGCTGGTATTTATGCAGCTGTGGCAGGAATCAAGTCTTGCAATACCTGGCTTGTGGTTGAAGGTGAGAAAAAATGTACTGTTTATTTTCCACTTTTGCAGCTGTAGACAATAAACAATAAGGCAACTTAAATTTTTGCAGATGCACAATGCAGCAAAATTACTAATTCTGTTGTTTTTCGTATTTGTCAGCGGAGAAAGACCCAGCAAAAAAGGCCAAAAAGGCAGCACGCAAAACCACCATTGCTGGAGCTGGCAATGATGAAGAACTGATGAGAATAGCAAAGGAACAACAGGAAAGATATCAGAAAGAAATGGAGGAAAAAATCGAACTTGCCAAAAAAGCCCAAGCAGAGAAAGAACTGGCAGATGCCGCTGCCAAAGCACAGCAGGAGGCAGAGGCTGAGGCCAAAGCTGCAGCAAAAGCTGCTGCAAAGGCAAAGAGAGCAGCAGCTGGCAAAGATGGGGCTATTAGAAAATCTAAGAAAAAGGGACCTGGTGCTGCTGGGGCAGGAGGAGCAGCAGGTGAAGCTGCAGCTGGTGCTGGTGCAGGAGGAGCAGCGGGTGGAGCTGCAGCAGCTGCTGGAGGTGGAGCTGGTACTGCAAGGGGAGCAGCTGCTGGTTCTCAAGATGGTTCTGCATCTGGTGCTAGTGGTGGTGCAGGTGGAGCTGCTGCTGGTGCAGCAGGTGGTGCCGGTGCAGCAGGTGGTGCTGGTGCAGCAGGTGGTGCTGGTGCAGCAGGTGGGGCTGCTGGGGTTGGTGGTGCTCAAGGTGGTGCTGCCGGTCTTGCAGGGAGTGCAGGCGGAAGTGGTAGTGGTGCTGCAGCTGGCTCTACTGGTGGAGGTGCAGGCATTGAGGGTGAAGATTTTGATGAATATTCTGACGACGAATATGATGATGATTCATTTGAAGATTCTGATGAGGACATTGAAGCGGAAGGAAAGAAAAGAGTCAAGAGAGGAGAGGGAGGAAAAACGGGTGTAGGAGGCGAAGGAGAAGAGGAAGGAGATGAAGGAGTAGGAGGAGAAAAAGGAGGGAAACGAAGGAAACGAGTAAGAGCTGGTCCACTGGTTCCTGAAACAGTTATAGGTAAGAAATTGTAATCAGTTCAGTTCATACAAATAGCACCAATTCACAATGTACACTTTAGGGCACTTTACAAAGACAATTTATTTCAATCATACAGAAAGAGTGATTAAACTTTTCTCCATTTAAAAAACCCAGCTTATTGCATCCAATCATTGACTTTGCATAATTTGCTCCTCATGGATGAGCATAAAGGGACAGTTAATATATGCTTGTCAATGAAATTGACACAGCACAAATTTTATGAATGTAGATAGAATAATGACAATTTTTTTAGCTTTATTTCTTGAAAGTAGTCAGTATTTGTCTTTACAGTTTTAGCAGTTTTAAAAGGAATTATTTAAAAATAACTAACATAACATAACGTTCCTAAGTTAATACAGTGGCATTTAGGTCACGCAATATTGTCCATATTAGTCTGTTGACACTTTTTTAGAGTTCTTTACTTCTTAGCTACAGCTATAATTGGCCCCAGATCAAGAAGTGGTCAGAAAATTTACAAGCGTATTTCAAAGGTAGAAATTTGGTGATTGATATCAGAAATAAATACTGTGTATGTGGAACATCACCAAAAGATTTAAACTTCATTTTATGCGCAAAAGATGTAAAATACAGAAGCACTGGAAGAATGGAGGCCAGCACTGGAAATCCGTTGTCCAAGAAGCACAAGATCTGTTAATTGCTGCTTTTCCCATCTGAAGTCATATAAAACAGAACAAAAGAAAATCACCAAATTAATTACAAAAAGAGTGGGATAAAATTTATAATTCAGAGCTCGTAGAGAGGAATAAAGTGCAGTCACTACAGAGCATACACTATAGGTAAACTAGATATGTTTTTCAAACCTTTTACTTTTTTGTAAATGAGTTTGCACAACTGTATTCAAAAAAAAGATAAGCATCTTAGGCTATATCTCTTCTACTTTGAAATTATTTTTTGTTGTTTTTCTTCTACTGTTGTTTACCTACTAGTTTTACTTTGACTAATATTTAATAATTATTTTGGTTTTACTGTTATAATTTGTCAGGCTAATAAAACAATTAATAACATCTCGGCTTGGTGTTATCCAGTGAAATGAAAAGCCAAAAACTGTTGAAGAAGATATTCCCAAACTGAGAGTTGCCTTGGGCAAGTTGTGATGGTGAAGGTGCTGATGCAGGTTAACCAACAGCAGCTAGCAAATATACAAGCCTTAATCGGCACATGCCAGTGATCAGGCAGATAGTTAGCTATAAGATTGTTGGACACTGCATTGATTTTTGCATGAGCGATGTAGTCACTATAAAAGACTATTCAATAAATTGAGGAAAATTCCTGAAATTAGCGGGTTAAACAGCATTTTTTGTAAACACAGATGAAAAAGATAGTTGTTTTGTTAGCAATAAATATACAGATAAACCTAAATGACTGAAAGGGAATTTAACAAACCATAACCATGCCTGTGACAAATGCCATATAGATTCATTTTCAATTCATATTTGGAATGTTTGATTGAATTGCATTGAATATATATCCGTCATGCCTATGAACATCAGAGATCATTTAGTCATTAACTGTGTTTCTTTGACCTGCAGGTTGGACACCAGCAGAAAAATCTTCTGTTTGTCGCAACGTGACTTTTTGTGGAAATTGTGGATGTTTTTGTGCAGTGTATGCCTCTGTGTTAACATTCCTGCTTGGTGTTTAAAAACATAATTCAGGCAGAGCTGGTGCTGTGAATTAGATTGCTTCATATAATTCCAAAGAAGCACTCAGTGTGTGCTAAGGTTTGGCATAATAGAAACATTAAGGATGAGATGACCTTTTGAAATGTCCAGAATGACGTTTCTATTTTTTTAAATTCACTGAAGACAAACTAAATTCTTCAAATGAAAAAAGAGCCTTCGGTGCTGAGAGGACATTTAATTTTTTACAACTTTTTTCCAGTCAAGACAATATGAACGGAGGAAAATAAGATACTGAAGACTGTCTTTAATATTTTTAAAATTCAACTTATCAAACTTATCAAAACTTTGGCAGAAAAGGAAATGACAAGTTGTGGTTCTTTGACGTCATATGTGAGCTCTATTAGTGAAATATTAAAAAACATATAGCCTAAATATTTTGGAGGTAAGTCTTTAAACAGAGAAGGAAAAACATTCTTTGTTCAAACAAAGCTAAAACTAGAAACACATAAAAAAGACACAGCCTTTTTTCTCAATGTCTGAAATGAACTCAAGTTTTTCTAGTTTCAGAACATTTTTCTGTCTGAAATCACGGCAGGAAAAATGAAATGACATCATCCTCGTCGTTCTGTCCTATTATAAGCAGACTTTGTAGTAATGCTTCTCCCTCTTTGAGAGACTTTCAACCTGTGATAGTACAGGACTCATTTAAATGTTTCTCGCCCATTTCTACAAGCTATTTAAAAAAGTGCTCTGCTTTTATTACAAGGCTTGTCTACAAATTTTTGCTACAAAAGACATAAATCTCCTGGGCGCCGTCACCTTCCTAAACTGTATGATGATGGCTAGATGTTCCAACAATGTTTATACTTGTGTATAACTGAACGAATGTTCTAGATCTAGGCATCTGCAAACTGTACCTTCCTTCTCACATCTTGGTTGATTTATTTTGGGTTTGTTATTTTCCCATGTCATACCTAGAGATAAAATGTTTAAGGAGTTACCATAAAATAGATCCATATTTTTTTTTACCTGCAAAATTGTTTAAAAGAAGCTTAAACACCCATGATAGCTTTATAAAATCATAGTTATCCCCTACCTTTAAAAAAAAATAAATAAATCTGTCCATTTTTCTTGGTATAACTAATTAAGTTTAAACAGAAGAACTGTCACCTAACCTAATATCAGACACTGAGAAAAAAATGGTAGGTCCTTTTTCAGTTTTATTGTAAACATCTGTGATCAATTGTAAGTGTTGCTAGTATATAAAGAAGAGACATTCTGTAAAACATGAATGTATAAGAATGGTAATATGTGCATTTAAAAACTCTTCAGACCCAGGAGTTCACTTTCACGCTGGTCTTTCTGACTGCAAAGCCATTATTGGAGAAGCAGCAGAGTTAGAGTGTAAAGTAAGCAGTGAAGAATGTGAAGGAATCTGGTACAAAGACGGAGACGAGGTAAGCTCAGAGCCGTAAAGCAGAGTTATCTGGAATGTATACTTGGATGATACTGAAGCAGTAAAGAGTAACGTGTGTATTTTCTTCATTAGATTCAGTCATCTGAGAATGTGTCGATTTCCAAAGATGGATGTTTCCACAGGCTTAAAATTCACAAAGTTACAGAAGAAAATGCTGGAAAATATAAATTTGAAGCAGATGGCCGAAAGACAGAATCGGAAATTGTTGTTGAGGGTAAAAGCACTTGCCTTATCCACCAGAGTGTGATTTCAGGTCTTTGAATTGGCGCTTTAAGATTTTTGTGCATCTTCTTGAATTTAGATCCCCCTCGGTTTGACATAGAGGACCTGGAAGCATTTATAAAACCTGTAACTGTAAAAAAGGGACACAAAGCTACTTATAAATTGTCTTACATTGGCCGGGAACCAATCAAAGTCCAGTGGTACCTGGAAGGTGAAGAGCTTTCAAGTGAAGGCAATGTTAATATCGACACCTCGGATGGAGCCACTCGCTTGCTTCTGATGAAGCTTCAGCGTAAGGATAGCGGAGAAATCAAATTAAAACTCAAAAATGAGTTTGGCACGATGGAGGCTGTAAGCCAACTCAATGTACTTGGTATGTATGTGACAGATTTGACACTCAAGTGTAAAGTGTTCTGTTTTAGCTGAAATCAACATTTTACATATCATGTTGGACTCTAACAGATAAACCTACACCCCCAATGGGACCTCTGGAGATTGTGGAAGCCTCCTCCTCTGTAATTGATTTCAAGTGGAGACCCCCAAAGGACAGTGGTGGCTGCAAGATACAAAACTACGTCCTTGAACGGAACCAGGTTGGCCGGAACATGTGGAAGAAGCTTGGACCAATCGGTCCTGAGGCAAAATACAGAGATTCTGATGTAGACCATGGGAGGAGATATTCCTATCGTATCAGAGTGGAGACTGAAATGGGAACCAGTGAGCTAATGGAAACAGAAGACATTCAAGCTGGAACAAAAGGTAACCTCCAGACAGAAGAATCAGGTTTTACTTGGCAACTTAAAAATGACAAGTCTTTAGTAGTGGGCATGGAAACTGAAGCAGTCGTTTGTTTAGACATGATTAGAAAATTGACCTAAACACACCGACTTTTGAGTCTTCCCTTCAAGTTTAACATGCTGTATTAAAACAAAAAAAACCCTATACATTACATTTTATATGATAAGCTTGCCAGACATTAACCATTCAGACTGTTACTAGACAACTGACATACACATCGTTAAAGACTCACAGTAAAAGTAATGTTTTCTGGGTCAAATCTAATGTTTAAACTTATGTTTTATTATCATATTTCAAAACTATCATATAATCACTCAAGTAATCAAACTCATACAAAGATTCCATGATAGGAATAATGG
>JAUZNJ010001105.1:0-18783 GCA_034780135.1 Jordanella pulchra
ATATTTAAAATAGGACCTTAAGCTGTCAACTTAAGGTGTTTTCAGTGCGTAAACAGGTTAACCAGCAGTTAGTTCTTTATTTTCCATACACCTGACAGCTAGAGAATAAAAAATCAATTTAAAAAACTTTTTTTTTAATAGTAAATGCAACAGACATCACTAAAAAGACATGGAAACAATGCGGAAGCAAAACTGGTTTTGAAAGGAAATATTTCAGTTTTAATTTACATTTTTACACATGCAGAGAATCACTCATACCAGCCATCCATTGCCTATGGCTGCATATCCTTGCAGGGTTGCTTGGGGTTGTGATGCCTTCCTGGAACAGTCATTGGGTGAGAGGCGGGCATACCGTGGACAGGCCACAAATTTATAACATAGATACACATAAAACAAACAACCATGCGCACACACAACCTTAGAACCTAATGGCATTTTAGATTTGTGGGATGGCGAAGGAAGCTGATGAACCTGGAGAGATGCTAACATGCAAGAAATGCAAACTCCTTGCAGATAAGAAAAAATATGAATACGTTTCTATTGCCAATTTTGCAAATAAAAATCTTGGTTTCCACTGGAGCGGTAAGTGGTGTGTAAGTGGCGCATCTTCACAGCAGATCGCGGCAACTCGAGCCAGTCAGAGTGCTTCCACCGGGTGCGGCGCCATGCGTTTCTAAAGCGTCACAGATGCACTGCAAAAGCAATCTGAAAATGAGAAAAAAAATTCTAAAAAGTGTGTTTGCCTTTCATTTGAGAAAATGAATAAGATTATCTTCCAATGGAGTGAGTATTTTTACCTTTAATATAAAATATTAAAATATTTTAAAAGTAGTCAGGGTGTCTGTCTCACAGACTAAAACTGGTAGTTGATTAAGAGAGGAGCCTGATAACTAAAAGATCTGCCTCCCATTCTACTTTTAGAAATTTTAGGAGCTACTAGTAAACCTGCAGGTTGAGAGCGAAGTGCTCTATTAGGAACATAAGGAACAATCAGATCTCTGATATAAAACAGAGCTTGGTTTTTTAGGGCTTTCTATGTGAGAAGGACTTTAAATTCTGTTCTAGATTTAACAGGAAGCCAATGAATAGAAGCTAAGAAAGGAGAAATATAATCTCTGTTTTTAATTTTCATCAGAACTCTGGCTGCAGCATTTTGGATAAGCTGAAGGCTTTTAACTACAGTTTGTGGACTTCCTGATAGTAAAGAATTACAATAGTCCAGCCTTGAAGTAACAAACGCATGGACTAGTTTCTCAGCATCTCCCCTGGACAGGATATTTTTAATTTTTGCAATATTCCGCAGATGAAAGAAGGAAGAAACCTCTTTGATATGGGATTTAAATAATAAGTCCTGATCAAAAATAGCACCAATTTCTTTACTTTATTATCTGAGATCAATTAGATCCCATCTAACCTATAAGCTTCTTTTTCAGAGATAGTAACTTCTGTTTTGTCTGCATGTAGAAACAGACACATATTCAGCCATTCTAAGCTTTGGTTCAGATGTGTATTCATGTATATATATATATATATATACATATTTTCTTCTGCATTTTAGATTGATTGGAGGATCGGACTACAAGCTGATCTACAGACACTACGCCACGCTGTACTTTGTGTTTTGTGTCGACTCTTCAGAGAGTGAATTAGGAATTTTAGACTTAATCCAGGTAAAACCTTTTGCTGTTTCTTTTTAGAGTGTTTGTTTTAGTTGTATCTTAATACACACACATATATATATGTATATATATTATGTATTTCAATTTCAGGTTTTTGTGGAAACCCTGGATAAATGCTTTGAGAATGTCTGTGAGCTTGACTTAATTTTTCATGTAGACAAGGTAGGATTTGGTTTTATCTCTTTGTGTCTCTGTAGTGGTTCTGATTCTGTCTGTCTACATCTCAATCCGAGTATTTATGACCCTGTTGTAATAATACCCTTTGGTGATTATTACCTGATTTATTGTACTGTGCTTGTCTGATGAAAACATGTTACACAACAGCTTTTATGGTTTTATTACAACAAGCTTCCTAAAATCAACCTAAAACAGAACATACCGTTGATTAGATATGAGGTTATGAGGTCATTGGTTTAGTACGTGATTAGATTAATTATTTTTGTAGAGTTTATTATATTTGATATGATCGATCATTTTAATAGTGTAATAGTTTAACTGTGTAATAGTGAGGGGTCGTATCTTTTTTTTATATTGGACTCAAAAAATTAAAGTATCTTGCAAAAATATTCAGAACCATAAACTTTTTAAAAAAGCATTTCACAATTCAAACCAAAACATCTACTATGTATTCTAGAGGGTTTTATCGTTTGCTCAATACAACATAGTACATAACAAACCAGTTAACAGAAAAAGGATTTATGATGGGTTTTTTTTTTCACAAATAAAAATAAGAATAAGATAAGAATAAAAATAAGAATGAGGGAAAGTATTTGTGTTTTAGCTACTTTCACTCTGATACCATCAAATAAAATCTGCTGTTCCTGCTTGTCTCTATAATTCAGTAAGCTCACTAAATAGTGTAAGAATAATCACCAGGTCATTCCCACGACCCCTTTTTGTTTCTCTTGGTTAAACCTAATTTGAATATCTCACTAATTTGTCTTAGACTTCAAATATTAAAGGCTTCTGTGCTGCGGATGTATCCTGCTTCAGGTGCACCACATTCTGGCAGAGATGGTGATGGGTGGGATGGTCCTGGAGACCAACATGAACGAAATCATCATGCAGGTGGATGCCCAGAACAAGATGGAGAAGTCTGAGGTGAGAGCGTCACTGCCTGTTTGCTGGCTTGATCTGCCTCCACATCTCTCTGAGGCCTTGTGTAAAGAATGCAGGCATGTGTGTATGCTGCAACCTGCATGTTACTCTCCAGAGACATTGTTGATGCTCCCAACCAACTCCAGAGTGTTTGTGCTCTTTTCAGCCTCTTTCTCCTACCGCTTCACTGCTGCTTAATTTTGATCAGGATTAGACATGATCTTCAGCATAAACACACATTAATAAACTTATCCTGTTTTTTTTGCCCATTATGCTGCTGCGTAACTGCAGAATCTTTCACAGTTAATTCCCTCATCACTGAAGTTTAATTTATCGTATCTGCTGTGTTATTTTATAAAAATGTGTTTAGAATTTCCTATTTGAACATATCTCAAAGAGTGTCCATGTTTAGATCTTATTTTTATGCAAATACATTCTTTAACCATATAGCTTCTGCTAAATCATAATTTGATTGATGAAACTAAATAAAATAACCAGAGACAATTCAGCCAGATCATTTCCCTTTTCACTTTGGAAATTAGGATGTATGAAACCAGGTTGGCTGCTTTTGTGTTTTTGAAATCTAAAGCCTTATTTTAGTCATTTTTCTTTACAATAATCTGAGTTTCGTTGTATGCTTTTAGCCAGTTAGATTATTTTTCGTTTGATTGGCAGTCTGTGAGCAGTCTTTTACTGTTCTGACATTAGGAGCTGCTCTGTCTTTTTCCTTTTGGACCTATCGTAGACCACAGTGGTTTTCATACACCGATGCTAATTCTATCCGACACTGTTTGCTTAAAGGTCAACGTTTGCTCCGAAGCAGTCCTCCCTCCAAGCTCATGAATTTTTCATATCATTGGGCTGTTCTATTTTAAAAAATGCTTTTATCCATTTTATACATTCAAAATAGAAATAAAGAAATTGTTGATATGTCTTCTTCCAGATGTGGTGTACTATAGGTCCTATCACTATCTGTGGAGATAAACTGTAATTACTTTAATCTGCTTTAACATTCCTCATTCCTCTTTTTCCTGACCCTGTCCAGTTCTTTCCATTCTTCTCTCTCTTTACAGACCTTTATCTTTCAGTCTACCAGGCAGGACAGGTAGACACAGGTACTGCTAAATCTACAACCAAATATTGTAACCTTAACTGAAGTTTTTTACGTCCCCTTGAGTCTCTCCACACGGCCCTTCATCTAACTGTAAACTGGCGTCACTAACATACAGTAGGAATCTTTCACGACAGACCCACAAAAACCTTAGTTTTATCTCAACTATGAATAAAACGCATTCCCTTTACGTTTGACAGCAGGGCACAGTCAAAGTATTCTGATATTGCACTATATTCTATTGAATATCTATTATCAGAAATTGTTTCTGTATCCTGGCCCTCAGGGTCCAATTTCTTGCATCTTTTAGGTACATTTTTCTGTTGTCACAAATGAAAGGCTGTTCATAAGGCTCATGCAGAAAGTGAAAGTATAGATTAGACCATTTAAACATTTGCATCTTTAGTAGGATAGCTGTATACCTCTAAGAACAAGGTGTAGAGTATCCAGTAACAGAGAAGAGAAGTTTCCTCTCAAAGTTACAATTGGTCACTAACCTAATCGCTGAGCACTTTATCATGCAGAAGAATCTTACTTGTATTTGTAATCGATGCGTTTTTGAGGAACATGAGCATCTAAGGTGAATATTATTGCTTGAGTATGAGGGAACTCTGGTTTGAAATGTAAACCTTACCTTTATTCAATTAAACAAAGGTGAAGGTGGGGGGTATGTTTTGGGGAACTACTGGCCTTTGAAGGATTTTATTTTTTTTATTTCATTCATTTATCAATTTGACAAGGGACAATACCCATTAATAAACATTTAACAATGTGAACATCCCCAGTTAGCTAAAGTAAGCTAGTTTTCAACAATAGTCCCTTTGACAGTTGTCAAAGCCAACCTAAAAAGTAAAAAAAACAACAACAAAACTTTACATTAGAATCTACACAAATGGTAAGAATACAAAGGAAAAAGCATACAACCAGTATTTACATCTGTTATGACGATTGATGTTCACCAGATACTATGAGAAAGATGCAGTAGAAGTATAAAAAGATTTTCTGGTTTAGAAAATGGCAGCAATGTGACAAACTGGATTTCAGCTGCATAAAGAAAAACCCAGAAGAAGAAGGCCTCTGCAGCTCTTAATGGCATAATAAGGAGGTAATGCAATTTTTTGAATCAAATATGTTGGACGGAGACACATCCAAGACACAAAGGACTGTGGTCCTCGAGGTTTCAGAAACACTGATAGAAATTATGTCACTATCAGCCTGCACTGTCTTTAGTTGAACATTACATTAATGAAAATGTTCCTAAGATAAATCTAGTTTGAAATATTTATTCTGTTAAATATCTAAAATATTATAATATTAAACTTTTTGAGATGACTGCAGTTTCGTTTTGCAAAATCTTTTTTTTTTTTTTTAAGCAAGCTGATTGAATTTCTGATTATAATGTGAAGATAAGGGAGGAGTCTTCAGAAGAACCAAACTGACTTATAATAATTTCCCTTTAAATTTACTAAGATATTATAAAGATCCAAAATCTAGGTTTTTCAGTTTCATTTTTATCTCCAACAAGGAGAATATGTTTTTGGTTGTGTTAATTTGTTGGTTAGTTAGCAGGATTACTTGAAAAGTTGTGTACATATTTTAATGTTTTTTATTTTTTTTTTTTAACCAGAGGTTTACTTCATGCCAAAGAGAAATTCATTGATAATTTGTGAAGGGTCCTGATCATTTGGGAGTTTAAGCTATAAGTGTAGATTTTTGGGGTTGATGTGTGGATTTTTGATCTTCATTTTAGGAATTACTAGGATTACCAAAGTTAGCTGTGAACAGTAGTCTCCTTGAGATCACTGTGGAGTCTATAATAGAAGAATAAATAAAATATTTCCGTGTGTATGTATATGTGTGTATATGTATATATATATATATATATATATATTGCCAATTCAAAACACATGTAATCTTAAGGGATCAGATCATAGAGTCAGATTGAGTCAAAGTTTTCTGTATGTAGAAACCCAGAATTCACTCCTCTTGGATAAGCATGTAACCTACATTGAACGGTCGCCTGTATGGTGTGGTTGACTTTCCAGCAATCCCCCACACAGAGCTTGTATGCAGTAACATAAAGTCCCTTTTTAATGGGAAGAACCTTAATCAGAACCAGGGCCGATGTGAATGGCCATCTGAGGCAACTGAATAGGGGTTTAAGAAGACAGATGCAGACAAGAAAAAAGGACATAGAGATCAATAAATGATTACTTTGTTAGAGTATGTAGTGGTACACTGACTCTGAGTGGCTCATGACGTGTAGGGTTTGTTGAGGTAGGTGTATGGTGGCGTCTGCAACTCCAGCTCCATTGCTATTAGCAAACTGCAGGGGTCCTGATAGCTGTTCGCTCGTAGGTCGACCAGCTGGAGTTTTTCTTTGACTCATGATGTGGGATGTTAGGGGAACTGGTCTGTCTACAACAAGACAGATCTACCACATCACTGGAACTGTCTCCTGGATCAGGCTAAGGTTGTAGAATCCCACAGACCTGCTCTGCTAAGGCCTTAGGACTCTTGGATTGACACCAACTAGACCTGGTGCCATATTGCGATTAAGTCCTGCTGATGGGCTTTTATTTAACTTCTAGAGACAGACAGGCAGAAGACAGAGAGAGCAGAATCATCTTGTGATCTGGTTGAGAACAAATTCAGAGAACCAGGAGGGTCCATGGCTGAGGTGGAAGATGAAACATTGTAGGTGTGAGAGGAAGCTTTTGATCAGAGGGTGTCTCTTTGAATAAGGGCAGGAGTGAAGGATGCTGAGCTTGATCCTGAACTGAACCTGTTGAAGTATTTGTTCAGTTCACCGGCCCGGTCTTTTTTTGACTTTGAAGTAATGACCCCCATCTTGATACGACAGTACACTGTGAAAATATTCAAGCTCATCAAAGGGATACATGCTATAAAGGCACAACGACCAGATTGATTTTACAGACATCTTATACTGCTGTAGTCTTCTGAAGCCTCACTTACTTGGTGCAGAAAAACTGATTATTGGTATTTGTTGTGGAATACATCCATTTGCCCATCAATAAGTAGTGCTTAGTGTTAAAAAATAGCTTTTTTAATGCGGTAGTGTATTTCAAGAAACCTCCAGCAGGATAATGATTTCTGACTTCTGAATGCTGCACCCATGTGCTGCATCAGCATTCCTCTCCTGTGACCTGGCTGTCCTCCCGTCTGACACCAGTGTCCTCAATTCCTGGCAGAGGAAAGAATCCACATTAGACAAATAGCCTATTGAAGCAACCTTGTGAAAGGAGGGTTTGGATTTATCTGCATGCCAGACATACTTTCTCCTCACTCTGACTCTTTCTTAAAATATGCTTTAAGGTGTTTTTCTCAGATAAAAAAAAAAGTAAAATAAAAGTCATTTGGGTGATTTATGGGTCTGTCAGCTAAAGATTCAGTTTGGAGGTCTCTAACTGCAGTGACTCTCAAATGTCTGTTCATGCCAGAGGCAAAAAAGAGTTTTCACCCTCTTTCAATGTTTAAACATTCTAGAAAAGCTCATTTAACAGAGGCCAAGTTTGCCTCGTCATTTTACCTGTTTATCTGAGATTCACTCTGTTAGAGGGTAGTGCCTCCTTTCGCCTTAGAGTAGGCCTCACCTTGTAGTTTAGTTTTATTAGGCTAACGACCTTCTCGTATCATCACTGATAGATGTAATCTATGTTTCTATGGGTCTCTATTAAAAGCAATGTATGTAGACAGAACAAAGTTCAGATCAATACACATCTCAATAAAATGGAATATCAATTTCCAAATCACTGGAATACATTTTGTGATGATATTCTAATATACTGAGATGTGTTCTTATGTGTTTACATGCCACAATATTTATATCTCTACTCACAAAAATGCTTGTACACAGAGAAATGGTAGCTACAGTCATGGCTAGGCTTCAGCCTACTAGAGGAACAGTAACTCCTGCATTATTATGTGTAATACTTGGACGCCTATATTCTGTAGACATGCAGTTATCTGAGCATTAATTATCTTTAAACTCAGATCCATTTTTCTGCTTCACACAACTCTTTCCTGCATTTTTACCCCCACCGGACCACTATTATCCAGTGGGTTTCCCCTTCATAGTAATGCTGCCTTTTTGTCCATTTGATGAGTGTTCAATGCTGCTCAGTACATCAGAATCAGTGAATGAGTAATTTAGTACAGTATGTCCTCACAGTCCACTCCTAATAGGCCCTGGTTGTGTTGTCCATCATTCTAGAATTAGAAAATGCATGTGCATAAAAAGCTCTAAAGGCATCTGAATGTACATTTTGCATATGTCGTCTGTCTCAGTGCTTTTGCATTTTGTCAGCAGATGATTGTGGTTCGTCAAGTTGCGTTTTCTACTCTGTGTCTTCTTGTGTTCAGCTGTTATAGTGATTGATATGCTTTTGCTTCACTGGTTTGTTTCTTATCTATCCTCCTTGTGTGTGTTTTGTGTGTGTGTTTGGGTTTGGCACAGGCTGGCATCGCAGGAGCACCGGCTCGAGCAGTGTCAGCGGTAAAGAACATGAACCTCCCGGAAATGCCCAAAAACATCAACATCGGTGACATAAGCATAAAAGTGCCAAATTTGCCCTCCTTCAAATAGCAACAGCAAGATATATGAGCCTTGAGGTGTCGGCTGATGTTTACCGTGATGCAATCTATTTACCAAAACCTCAAATTACTAACTTTTATCAGTCAAGAAGGTACTGTGTGATTTCACTCCGTGTTGTAGTGTTATATGCTTGGTTTTATTGTTGAACATCGTATTATGTATTTTGTTGGGTTTTTTTCTGTTTGAAGGAGAAAGAATTATTTATCAGATTTACATTCCTTTTGCCTCACTGGAGGTTGGCTCGTAGCATTGAACACCTCTAGATATTTGACAATTTGTTACTGAAATGAAAAAAAAAAGTGTTTACTCCAAAGATGACGGTATGGTGCATTTTTTGTTTTTCTTGGGGATAGCAGGTATTTAAGTGAAGAATATGAATTATTGCAGATCAGCTGTAGTGCTTTGGCTATAAATTACAGAATAATGTTATAAAAAGTTAGAAAAAACAAAACTTAGCAGCATATAAATGCAGCTTTTTTTTCCTTAAAGGTATATGGACCATTTTAAAAGATGTCATGATTTATGGAATGATTATCATTTTTTTTTTTCTGTGTACGATTTTCTTGGCTTCTTTTTCAACAATAAACTGACAAAACTCAGCGTGTGCAGATTATTCCCTTGGTATTACCGTCTTACATTGTATTTGGGTTTTACAAAACAAAATGTGTAACATAATAAAGCTCTTTACTATATCTATGCACCTTGACTGCACAGCATTTTGTAAAGAAGTCATCTTGATATCAGTTATATTGTTATTAACAATATAATATAATATTGTTATTAACAATATAACAATGATAACATATTATTTTTAATATCCCGAATATTACAAAAGCTTAAAATATTTTGTTCCTATTCTGAGAGAAGAATTACACATTGTTCATGCAAATATTATTATCAACCTATTGGATCTAATCGCAGTAGATGGCAACACCTAACATAGCTGCTGGTCTTTCGGATGCTTAAGGTAATAGAAATCATTTAAAGCATCATCATTTGCAAATGTAGATGTGAGAAAGGAAGAAAATAGGGTGTTATTGCACTGTTTACAGTTATGGTAAATTTAAACAAATACATTGCCATCACATGATTTTCTGATATCAGACCTCAAAAACCATTAGCAGTCCCTGTCCATTGCTATAGACTTCATATGGAAAGTTTAGCAGGTACAGTACTATGCAAAAATATTCAGATTAGCTGCAGAGGATTGCTTCTAACAATACTCTTGTAAAAAGGTGACCCAGTAGTTTCAAACATGTTCACAAATTCTAGAGGAAAAAAATATAAGTATAATGATTGAATTAAAAAAAAAGTCTTCATATTTAGTTTTATTATGAGCAATAAGAAGCCAGAGCTTGACTTATATATTTTACATTTCAGTCAGCAGTTCTTCAGGCTTTTCTTCAGACGATCTTCCAGTTTTTCCAGTCCGTGTACCTCAACATGACAGCATTCAATATAGTCTTTTAGAAGTGGATTGCGTAAAAGAAGTGTCAGGCATAGAAAATAACAAGGCTATAAACAGAATTTGCAGAATGCTTGATAAAAACTAAGTATGTCTACTGTATGTCAAGCTTTCAGCAAATATCTTTTTGGAAATCACCTAGTCGGTGCTAAATACTTTTTTTCCATTTCTGTGAAATAGTTATTCCCCCTTTATAGATTTATTTGCGTTTTAGCCCTTTAAATTGCTTCAGTTCATAAAAAACTAAGCAAATGAATATAGATCATATTACCCAGGTAAATGTATTTTTTAGGTCACGTTGTATTTATTCAGGATAAAAAGCTGTCAAAGCTAACTTTGTCAGGATATAATTATCCACTTCATTTAGTTTAGTTTTAGCAGGCCTGATCAAAGCATCAGTTACATTCAATAAAATTAAAGTCCGTTTGTCCGTTCATAAAAACGGAGCGAGACCTCACAAACAGTTTGGCCATCGCGCTTTCCGTAGACCATTCACTCTCACGTGATTTTCTTGTGACAACCGGAAGCAGGAACAATAACATCAGCGTGAGGATGCTACCACAGTTTTGATAGTTTTATTCCTCATTTGGGAAAAAAAAAACATAACCATGACTTCCATCATAAAGGAAACGCAAAGGTGGGTTCGTCTCTCATCTTTTTATGCCTAATTTATTCTTCAGTCGATCATAATTAGCATGTAGCACCCTAACCGATCTGTTTATGTGCTTTTATTTTATCGCAGTCAATACAAAACGAATAAAAGACTGTTGTTTTATCCTGTGCGTTGCTTCACAAATATGTGTTACAGCCAGCATTAATTGTGGCCTATTTAATTTATGTCTTCGAAATTTAAACGCTTAATAGCTTACCAGTTGTTTAAAACAGGCTTTAGATTTAAATTGATGAAGTGCTTATGATTCCATATATAAAGTGTATATGTTTGTTTGTTTCTGGAAATATCCTAAAGGGGAAATGTGTTTTTCTGAAGGAAAAATTAGATCAAAGTCATTGGAGCTTTATTACAGACAGCTTGCTGATATTGCACAGAACAGATTGTGGTGGTTTAGTTGGTGGTTTATTAATCTATCCTCCCTACAACTAAACAAACCTCCACTTACCCCAGCAGTTTTACAGGTATCAGTTGTGAAGAACAATAGTGATGGTTCTCAAACCACGATGCTTAAAAATAAGAATGGAACATTTGAATATCTTCACATTAAAGATCCATGTGATAATAGGACCTAAATATTTATGTTGTAACAAGCTGCTTAACAAGCTGATAAAGAAGGATGGTTCTGTCTTAGAAATTCCCCTAGAAACTGGAGATTATTTCACAAAGACGGATTCTTCATAAAGTGAAGAAGATTATGGACAACAGTGAGCATCCTCTTCAGGCGATTGTTAAACAACAATGTTGTGCCTCGCAGTAAAAAGCTTGCACAACACTGCTTTAAATAATCTAATAAATATAGCTAGGAGGCTACATTTACAAAGTAAAAAATTGTGTACTATATGCCATTTTCAATGGCTTATGAAAGCGTATGTAATGTAATGGAATGTCTTTCAATGTACTGAATATATATTTGAAGTAAGACCTAATTATTTCCTTAAGCTTAGTTTCTGTGCGACCTTGGTAATCTAATTGTCAAAATATTTAAAAATCTTCTTTTTAAATAGCATTAAAGATGCTGTGGCTTTCATCAACACAATTGATGTGAACAAGTTCTCCAGGCTGCTCTCCCGCATCATACAGAAGCTCCATGTTAAGGTAGACACACTGCAAATGATCATGTAAACCAATCACAGGAGAAGGGATGGAATCCAAACTCCTATTAAATGACTTTGTAATTTAAATGACTTTGTATTTTAATAGGAATTTAGAATACCTTTACTGAAAAATGTGCTATTTTCTCTTATTGTTTGGGGGTTTTCAAATGCTTTATTATGCACGGGACTGTTTTATTCCTCTGTGCTTCTTTTTTGATCTTATTTTATGTGCAGTTTGTGTCTATTGTATATTATTTGCTGTATTGCAGGGATAAAAACATTTTGTTTACTTACTTTTGTTTAATCATTGTTTAATTACTTTCAAACTAATTCATTTTTAAATTGTTTTCCTCCATCCCTGTCTCCTTATAAAATGTGTTAAGTGCTAACTGAAACACTGTTATCAAATCAAACAGGAAGTTTGTCAAATTTCTTATCTTCTGCAAATTACTAAGTATTCATGATTTTTTTTTCTGATGCTGAAACTGTCTTCTTTTGCTTTACAGGGTGAACGAACATTCAGTGAAGAGGAAGAGCAAAAACTCCAGGTTGCTCTGTCATTAGACAAAAATGCACTTAACTTGGTCCTGGAAACAGCTGCCTTTATTCTGGAGCAGGTGGGTAGCTGACATCCCAAGAGACATTAGTTATTTAATACAATTTTAAATAGAGGCTGACACTTGTTACAAAAGCTAGTTAAACAATTTTTTAAATGTCTTGTGATTCTATTTTTTTACATCTTTTCTTTTCTACGTTTACAAAGAGTAAAAGAGCAAAAAAGGTTCTGCTAGATTTCTCTTAATGTGATAAGTTGGGTTTTACAGACAGACTCTCCTGACCAAAGTTTTCTTATGTAGTTAACCATGCTGTTACAAAGACCACTAGTGCAGTCACTCAAATACATGCAAGACATAAAAAATATTGTTGTTGGAAAATGATTTTGAATAGTATTCAGACTGTTTCTCCAGCAGGGGTCACTGTTGTGTTGAGAATGGCTGTGTAATAAAGTTCATATTTAACATGTTTACTCATACGATGGCTCCTAAGAAACATGTTTCACCTCCTCAGGTATTGGGACCCCTCAAAACATTTGTAAAAACAAAATTGGTATAAATACTTTTTGGTGGAGCTCGATGAGCCCAAGCTGCTGATCTTTGCTGGAGTTCTTTAAGGGAAATAATTTTTGTATATTTATTTTGGCAAATGGTTTTGTCTTGTGGCTAACCTTCTGACTTTCTATAACTGCATATTTCCTTGCCTTACCAATTTTAAAGAGGGATTAAAAGCAGCCTTTTGTTTCATGCCATGGTTTACTGGTTGAAGACACTTTGATTAACTTAAAATAGTAATATATAAGCTACAAATTTCCTTTGTTTACAATGTATTATGTAAGATATATCTGTTTAGGATGTGAAATCTTTCTCAAATAGTTAACTCTACTCACATTTAGACTTTTTTGCTCATTTTTATCAATACTGGGATTGGAGTGGTACAGTATAATTGTTTTATTTTGATAATTGAATCATTTAATTATTTAAAATGGCCTAATTCTGTCCTTTTGTAGGCAGTGTATCACAGCATAAAGCCGACCGCTCTGCAGCAGCAGCTTGAGCAGATCCATCTAAACTCTGATAAAGCTGAGGTGTTTTCCCAGTCCTGGGCCTCTGCTGGACCTGAGCTGGTGGAGAAGCTGAAGCGCAGCACCTTTGCCCCTAAAAAGGTAGGCCCAGATACAAGTTGAAAGATTATTTTTCAAGTATCATCATACACAGACTGCTATGTGTGCATTGATCTCTAAAATTGCAAAAAACTAAAATGAGAAATGGTACAAAATAATCACCCATATGACCCTAGTGCATCGCTTGTTACTGTGTACTATAGAGATCAACCGATAAAGGTCTTTTAGGCCGATTATTTCTTTATCTCTCTAACCAATCCTGGATACGTCTTGCCAATATTTTTGTGCAGATATTGCTTTTTCTTCCTCCATTTACATGATAAAAATGACACTATGATATGAAACGTTTTATCAGTCTGCTGAATGTACTAATGAATTAGCCAATGCATGCAGCTACGGACCACAAGATACCAACCAAAAAAGACCATTATGACTAGTTTGAAGACTTTAGAAAGTTATTACTCCAAACATCATTTCCTGATCCAATGGCATTCAAACCTTGATACCCTGCATTACATTCATATTTTAACCACTCCATCATGGGGAATAATTCCTTGCACCTGTTCATATCCCAAAAAGTCCTTTCAAATATCACACAAGTTGTAACATTAAAATTTTAGGCTTCTTTCTCTCTGCGACTTCATCAAAGAGTGACACTTCAAACAGGCTTTCCCTTCAAGAGACAAGATCTAACACAGAGGAAATAAACAGCATGTAGACATTAAGCTGAAGCTGGTGTTTCTGTCACGCTTTCAGATTTCTCACCTGCCTCTGTCTTATAAGTCATCTCTCCCTCCCCCATGAATTAGTAAGGCGAAGGCGGTGACAGCGACCGATTCTCTGGAGGCCATCTGCTGCTGCTGTGACTTTGAGCAACAATTGACGTGAATGTTAACCACCCTCTGTAGCTGATGAGCGAAGGTTTACTCTTATGCACTTTTTATTTTGAATCTAAAAATACGTCCTTTTATTGAGCATGTCTCTTGTTGGGTAAAACTTTATTTGCCACGAATTGGCTACCAGTTCGACAGCCAAAACAATAAATCCAAAACAATAAATTGTATCTGTTTTTTTTCTTCTGCTTAAAATTTTCCAAAAATACTAAAAATTCACTTTCTGTTAAATGAAGTTGATTTGCTTTGTACCTAAAGACAGCCTGGTGATAAACCAAAACATTTCCCTTCAACTACAGGCCTTCTTAAGTTATTATTGTAATAGACTATTATACTGGGATATAGTTTAAAAAACATTTAGAGTAAATAATGGGATTAATGAGTGGATTTGGGAGGTTCAGCTCATTTTTCTCTCTATAGAAATGTCTCTGTCCAGGTCCAGATATGACATCTGAAGGATTTTGTACAAAAAGTCAACCAGTTACTCAGCTTTTACTTACTGAGCCAAGCGAGTAAAAAACATAAACTTTTATTTATTGTTTCACCATCAGTAAAAACAAATCATTTTGAAATGCTTGCTGTGCTTATTATAGTTGAATGCTGTAACACAGTTATACTTTACATAAACTGCTTAGAGATCAACCTAGCAGCTGATCCAGAATGCTGCGAGCATCCTCACCATACCTAAGAAAGTTGAGCACCTCACCTCAGTTTTAATGTTACTACACTAGCTCCCTGTATCCCAGAAAATAGACTTTAGAATACTTCCATTAGTCAGTAAGTCACTGGATGGTTTAATACATTACACACTTCTTCTCAGTGCAAGAGAAATCTAAAGATCTAAAGATTTAGAATCAGCATTTAGTTCTAATACTCCAGAAAACGGCAAGTGCCGAAATCCATAAATTGCATTTAAATTCAGATTAAAAACGTATGTTTAGTTTGGCCTTTGATAGTGCTTTCTAAACATAAAGCTCTCAGTTCAAATTTTCTTTCATTTATTATCAGTCATTTTATCTTTTTTTCATATAATCATATTTTGATTCTTAATTTTTATTTTCTTATAATATTAAAGTTGCCTTTATACCACTGTGGTATACTTTCTCTTTTCTTCTCTTGTAAAGCACTTTAAATTGTTGTGATTTTAAAATGTGCTGTATAAATGTACTTGCCTTGTTCAAATCTTATTTTCTGGAGATGGATTTGTTTCCATACCCCGAAATTAAAATGGTTACCATAATAACATTGTGATGCCGCCGTCGTAAATAACACAGCAACGCTTTCCTCTAACTTACTGCTATCCCCTGATCCTGCAGAGGGATCCCAACCCAATAAGTCACTCTCAGTTTATTATTATGACCTCCGTCTGAATCATAAAACACTTAGATGTCCTGCCTTGACTCAGTGCGGCTAATCTTTCACGCCGCATCAGCTGACTGATGAACCCCCGCTGTGTAAATCAGCCAAACTAGAGTAGAAAGAGGCTGAGAATGCTATGAGGCGGTTTTAGTTTAACTATGTGATTACATTGGACTACTCTCTAAAAAAATAATAACCAGTGCATGTTTTGACCTGCAGGTTGTAGGAAATGTGCAGCACTGATAATATAACCATCTGTTAATCCATCCAAGAGAAATGAAAACAGTTTACAGTAACATTGGTTACACAACTATATCTAAGTGATTCGCTAAAAAGATTAAACAGAAGAAACTTCTGTTTATGTAGTAATTGTTTTAGTTTAGGAAAAATAGAGAAACCTGTGTATCTTAACAGGCTAATGTATTTTCTTCACTCCGTGTAGTTTGATAATTTGGAACAGAATAGACCCATTTTCTAATGCATTTGCTTGTATGTATACATTAGGATATATATTTAAACTCATTTTCACTTAGTTTAATCCTATTCAGTTTATTTTTATCATTTCCATCTCTATAGAGTCAATTCAACCAGATCATACAGATTGATTCATTTTTTAAATCTGAGAATTGCTGTTTATATTTAACATTAGGCTCATTTGTTTTTCTGCCTTATTTAGGTATTTATTCAAGTTAAATACAAGAATTATATGTTTATATTGTAAACTAGTACCATTTGTATTTTTAAGCTGGACTTTGTCAGCTGGAAGCTGAACCTGCAGATGGCCCAGTCCAGCCAGGCGCGTTTGAAGTCTCCCAGCGCCGTCCTCCAGCTAGGAGTCCGTAACGAAGATTCTGAGGTAAGTGCACACGAACGCATGACCTACACGACCGCTTCCTTGTAACTGTGTCTCAGTTATGCTTAAATACATCTAACTGCTTTTCCTGCAAAAGAAGAATTATCACAGCCATTTTTTCTATTTCCGTTTTTTTTGTTAGTTGCCAATGATCCCAAAGCTTTCAGTCTTGATTTAAGGAGAGCCCAGCATCTGGCTCCAGACTAACTGTAGTGTAAAGAGCTCAGATCAGGGACCTTGTTACATGGAACCTCCAGGCTCTCTTCATTATCTTAAGAGTCCCACTATGAAGCTAAACATGGACTGTGCATTATATTTATTCAGTTATTTTGCCTTATGAAGACCTTTACCAATGATTATTATTGTTTTTTTGTTTTTAATAAGCTTAATATTTCTGATCTAAAAATGCAAGGCTTAAGGCTACTCTGAGGTTTATGAATGCCTCATAGGACCACTGTTTGATGTCATGGATGCTGAGATGTTTAGTTAGCTTTAGCCTCCACTTGGTTGGTCTGATTATCCGATGAACATGGGTGCTGTTGTTCCAGCTGAATAGTTAAAGTGTTTTTCCAGCTCGCTTCTTTGGGCTCTGCCCCAAGACAATGCTGTCTAAGCCCAAACTTGTGATAAGGCATGACAAGTTCACATTTTTTCATCTTTCATAGGAACCCCAAGGCGTAAAAAATACTGTTTATGTAAAACTCTAATCTGTATGAAAAAAAGATTTGTTATATTTTTTCTGGACTGGATTCCATTGTTTTTCCCTAGGCTTTAAAATTAAGTATTAATTTATTTAAATACAAGTTTTCCCCTCATTGGTGGTAAAATATGGGTGGGCAAAAAAATAAGCCCTACCACAAGTTAGAGGAAAAAAACTCAGAGAGCCATTACCTTTTTCAGGCTGCAGAGGGCACTGGTGTTTCACTTGTTAGAAATCATTCTCCTTTGAAGCACCAAAACATCTATGGATAGGACTCCTCTGACTAAGATGATGCAAAAATCTGACTTTCACTTGCTGTTTTCTGAGTAGTGTTCTTCTACCTGCCTTAAAATTTCTCTTTGCAACTTCTGGTTTGAAAAAAGCATCACAGCAACTGAGAGATTCACCTGCAGGTGTATAACAGTGATTACCACACAGGTTATACACCCCGGCTGCTGCTAATTGCCTAAAAGAGGGAGAGAGCTGCTAATTGGACGGCAAGGAAAATTAAAAGGTGACGAGGAAGGATGTGGTGAGACACCCAAGTGAAATAGGATGTGAAAACAGCCAAAAAAGGGTAAAGGTTATGCAATAGTGACAATAGGGAGGGTGAAGGAGTGGAAGGCAAGACTAGTGCTCTAGATCTTATTGATTGCTATAGAAGCTAAGTGGAGAGTTAGAGACTGTTGCATCTGACCAGCCTTCTGCTTTATTAGAACTCTCCCTGAAGAGCAGAAGAGGAGGAGAGCTGCCAAAGCATCTCATATCTCCTTCCTCCAATCAATTTGTGCCATGAAATGCATCGTGAGTGGAGTGCATGAGGTGTTTGAAACTAAACTAAAAGAACTTTACAGTTTGGGATTGTCTTTTCTGTCTTTAAAATACAGTGCCTTGCATAACATTTTTCAAAGTTTATAAAAAAATAAAGAATCTGAAAAGTGTGGTGAAGACTTGCCTTAGGAACAGAGCACTGAGAAAATATGGATGGATAAAAACAGTATAAAAAGGATCAGATTTCCAGTTGTAGTTTAGCAACTGTGTTCTAGACCTCTGGCTTGAATCATAGCATACGGACTAGAATGGCTTAGTCAAAGTCCCGACCTATAATAAACTAAGGTATGTGGGAAGAATCAGATATTGCAGTTCTGAGAAACTTTAATCTAAATCTTAAATCTCTTTATAAAAGAAATGATGGGCAAAGCTGGTAGGACATACCCCAAAAATCTCATTAAAATGTGGCTTTAGAAAGTTATTAAGTGTGTACTTGGTTAAATACAATTAAATGAAAAATCTGTTTTTGATTTTTATGCAGAATTAAGTTTTTCTCCTTTATTTTGAAATGTCAGATAGAAATTCCAGTAAATTGGATTTAAAAAAAGACTCAAAGGCTTTTAATTGCATTATTTCCCTTTAAATGTTGGGATATTTAAGATAATATATCTTCAAGGAAGATTTGGATGGGTGATTGCATGGCACTGTTGACTGACATACTAAAATTATTATACCTATATGTGATTGATTGATCGATTCAATAGACTCGCAGTCCACAAAGAAAAAGATACGCA
>JAUZNJ010001116.1:0-18781 GCA_034780135.1 Jordanella pulchra
TTATTGAATTTATTGTATTATTTTATTGTTCTCTTGTATAATTTAGTCTATTTTATGACTTTATTTTTTTATGTATTTTATATGTGCAGCACTTTGGTGAACATGTTTACGTTTTAAATGTGCTATATAAATAAAGTAGATTGGATTGAATAAGATGTTTCTCCGTGCATCTCTGCTGTGGTAAGTTGAAGTACAAACAAATTGTAGTTTTGTGTGCGAGGCAGCAAAAAAAAAAAAAAAAAGACTGAAAGCAGAAATCAGCATCTGAACCCTCAGGGCTAAGCCCCTGATATGCTAGAATCCTAGATCCGCCCCTGGTTTAGATTAAAGCATAAAAAGTGTTTAAATAGACGAGTCTAAGTGGAATCCATGGCAAGACGTTAAAACGGCAATTTCAAGTTACTCTACCAACAATCTGACAGGAATCAACAGGTAGAGATGAAAACTTCCAGCTGTTGCACCTAAAGGGGCTTTTAAATGCTATTCATTGAGTCAGGTTGGTTGAATACAAATGTTTGCCACACTTTTCAGATTTCTTAAAACTAAATCTTCTTTCAACTTAATCCTTGTTCACAACCTTGTTTTCATTTATCATTTGAAATCTAGAAAATACAGTAAATTGGGTGTTTGCAACTTGATAGAGTTTGGAAAGGTTGAAGAACTATAAATGCTTCCATTGAGAAATTGTCATTTTTCATTAGATTCAAGCTATATTCTGATAACGCAGAGACAGAAGATAAACGATTCCTTCTAATACTCATCTTTTCAGTCCCTATTTCTGATTTATTCTGCCAACTAAAAGATCAATCTAAAGCAAATAGATGGGAAGGGGATCCCCTGCTATGATCCAACTGTGATGCTTGTAGATGTTTTAACTTTGGTATGTTCATCTAAAAACATTAAGCACCTTTTTTTGTTTTAGTTGTAGTTATAATTCCAACATTTTCTAAAACAATCCCAACACTGTGTCTACGCAGTATAGACATCATAAAACCTTTTTCCATCCTCTCTAATACTGGTTTTCTGCACTGTATCATTAGTTCAATTTCTTTCCTTTACCACTTTCTGCTTTTTTTCTTTTTTTGCCCTTTTTTGATAAACCATAAGAGACATTTGGAGTAGTCAGAGTGGATCTAAAAAATAGTTTATGCCTAATTTTGATATCAGCTTATTGGATGTTCTAATGGATGTGTTTTGAGATCCTGCTAAAGAAACCACCCATCTTTCCCTATTGCTACGCTCCAATCCCTCCCTCCTCCCTTCCCTCACCATAATATAGTTTTCATCTCACCTCTGAGATTAAACCCATCTCTCCCCGTCCACTGTGGCAAACGCCATTTGGAGAATGAAATTGGTTACATCAATAGCAGCACTATCACCTTAGCAATTGCCTTCCCTTTATATTCCTTCAGTGAAACGTGACTGACCTCCAACACTATGCTCACATCTTTCACAAAATCGCACAGGTATACATCAACATATCTGATTGGCCTTGTCTGTTGAGTCTTAACTGGGAACAGTGGGGTGAAGGTAAAAAAGAAAAGATGGGTGGTAACCTATTTTATTTATTTGATCCACTCAGGGCAAAAGGTTTCTCCAGGAGTATCTTCTGTTCACACTAGTAGTTGGAGCTACTCGATAGCAGCAAATGAAATCTGACTTAAGAGTCACTAGACCGGTTTTGTAACATATTTGCAGTGGATCACTTTTATATGCTGGGCTTCAGGTCTTTTCCTGGGAAAATGTCCAATATTGACCTAGGGAATTGATAAATATGCAGAATAAACCTTTTATGATCAAGCATTTTTGTCCAAATCACTGCTTTCATTTATAAATAAGTACGTTTAGTTATTTTTTTTTAAAGTGATGGCTGAAAAGGAGTTTTGCTGTTGGTCTTTTTCAGCTTCTAAAGTAGAAAAAAAAACACAGATTTACGTCCATTTCTCCTCAAAAGAGAAAGAACATTCTTTGTCTTTCTGAATTCCTGGAGCAAGACAAGGATGTCCCATTGTTGAGGTAAGCCTCAGGTTTGACTTGGTAAATAACTAAAAAAAAGCAGCTATGTTGACATGCAAAAACCTGGCTGGGCAGCAATTATTGTCCCAGTGACATTTCGGAGTTTAGCCTTTAGAGAAAGATATGAGTTCTCCATCACATGTTGCATTATTTAACATGTGGTGTTATTTATCAAATGATTGATAATAACACATATAATTTTATCAATTAATTAAAATTAATTAAAGTTTTTATTTCAAAATGTCACTATATTTTAGTGGATCTTAATATCACAGACCATTAGAAAATATGTTATTATAGTTCACTACAAATTTACAGTAAACTGACAACTTATACCCTTAAATATTTAGAAATTAAAGGTTTTTGCTCCTTTTTTTATAAATACTTCTAACTTCTAAAGTTTAGATGGTCTTTAAAGCTACAGTGTGTAGTTATCAATAACATCTGATGGTCAGACTGCAGCGACACTGTTTCTGCGGCTCCAACAATACTGAGGTCATCTCAGTACAAAATGGCTTCCACAAGATCTGCATCAGCTATCTTTTCAAGTAATGATGAGGTTTATTCACATTGTTAGTCTGTGTAGCACAAAGTTGTTTACTCTCCTAAATATCCTAAAAAGAAAAATCCTAGAATCCTTTATTTAGGTTTGGACTTTCACTTTCACTATGCTTTGACCTATTATGTCGTTCTTTAAGCTGTATGTTCAGGGTGGCTGTCTGATGGAGGATGAATTGTTTTTTGATCATGTTTTCTACAGGGTTATTCTATATTTATTTCTGTCCACCCTTTTATCAAATCTGACCACCTTCCTTGTCCTTGCTGAATAAAAGCATGTCCACATGATGTTGTGACCAGGTATCTTTGTGGAGTTGGTATGTTTAAGGTGTTGTGCCGTGTTAGTTTTGCTCCACGCATCAAAAGGCCAAAACGTTCCATTTCATTTTGGTCTCAATTTGCTATCTCCTCTATGTCACTTGTGTAAGACTCCTCATGTTTCTCCTTCTAAAATGCTTTAAAAGCTTTGTTCATCCAACGCTTTGCTCAGCTGTATTCATTTTCCTGGTGACATTTTCAAAATGCGCTTTTCAGAACTGATGTGGTTCAATGTACCTTTAGCCTTTTTGCCTCATTGATTTAAACCAGGGTTAATATATCGGATTCTTCACTGCTGAGAAAGTCGATGTTTACTTTCTGATGAGTCGCGTTATGTTTAGATTAGATTTCCACACCGGTTCTTCTTGCTAGCTGTACATGGAAATCCGATTTTCACCTTTTGCTCAGCCCAGCACGAGCCCCTCAGAATGGTAAGTAATCTGGCCGACATTCACTGTGTGGAGGTTAGAAAATGTAAAAAGTAGCTTTGATAGACTAAATCAATATTTGTTAATCATAAAAGCCCACCTCCCTGTTGTTTGAAATTGAATTTTTTGTAGAAGCACTTGAGAGAAATGAAAGCGGGCAAACACCAGAGTCAGTGTTTGAAGCTAATTTTCAGTTAACATGCAACTGGTCATTAGGCTTCAGCTCCGAGAAGCCAAAGGTCAATAATTGCATCTGGTCGAGAAATCTTTTAACCAAACGGTGGAAGCCTTTTGTGTTTAAGCATTAAGTAGAAAGTTCCCCTGTAATTACATTAGTTGTTTGGGATTGCCGGAGTGGAGGATGAAAAATGAGCTCTGCCATGATTGCTTCTCTGCATCGCCGCTGTCGAACGCAACTCTGGCCATCACATAACAGGAGTCATCTCATTCTGATTCCCCTCATGCATCCAGCTGCCAAATCTGCCAACTGCTTCCATTTAAGTGTTTGTTTCTTTTCTTAAAAGGCGTTTGTCTTCTATTAAAGCTCAGACTACAACAGGTGATGGAAGTGTTTTCTCCTTTTCTTTTTTCCTTAATGCCAGTGCTCTGTTAGTCTGGTTTGTTTCTCAAAAAGAGAGATGCTCTGCTTCTGTAAACAACAACAGATGGGTTTTATGATTAAATATATAAGTAAAGCAATCAAACCTTATTAACAGGCTTACTATACATTTATAATGACAAAATCAAGACTTATACAATTCTATTTTTAAAACCACAACAAATAGCATAGCTTCTGTGCAGACATTCAACTAAGTGCTCCCTATGTCAGAACAATTGACAGGAGGAAAATTGTAACAATAACAATAACACCACCATCCAGATGTTGCTTTAGTAGGTAAACAACATAACAAAGACAGGTGTGACAGTTCATGAAGGGAACGTAACACACATGTTGATGAAAGTGCTTCAGTCAGACTAGAGATGCACTTTTTGGCCTTCATTAATAAACATACGAAGCAGAAAACCAGCAGCTCATGCACCATGAA
Organism: Jordanella pulchra; assembly: GCA_034780135.1. Classification (NCBI taxonomy): domain Eukaryota; kingdom Metazoa; phylum Chordata; class Actinopteri; order Cyprinodontiformes; family Cyprinodontidae; genus Jordanella; species Jordanella pulchra. The sequence continues at coordinate 4,367 of JAUZNJ010001116.1, forward strand.
CACAGCCTCCACACAGTGAAATATGGTTTTGGCAGCATCATAAAGTGGAGATGGGTTTCATTAACAGGCAAAAAGAAGGACAGGAACAAGGAAGCCAGTTTGGGGGCAATCGTTAAAAAAATTGTGTTTAAAGCTGCTAAAGGCCTGAGACTTGGAGGAGGTTCAAAGGTTTAAATCTAAGCATATTTATGTGAAAATTGACAGATATAATAATATATCCACTGGCTTTATACAGCAGGTTCATTCTGTTAGCTTAATAAGATGCTGGCTGTTTCATAGGCCTCATGTTGGAAACCACAACTTCCCAGCATTTTTTAACAATTAACATCACACCACTTATCTATCAATCCTGGAGGTTCATCAGCAACTGACCAATCAACAATCTCAATTTGTCCCAAAGTAAATATCCCCTCTACAACAGAAGCCTACACCAACAATAAAAATGTAATAAAAGGCTACATTTTGTCAGTGGAGGACGTCCATCTATTCCATTCAGTGCATTGAATGGATGGAACACAGTTAATTCTAATCCCAAAACCAAAGAAAAGAGTCTTGGAAAGTTTACAAGATGAACAAAAGCCTGTTGCATGAGCAGCTTAACTCAACAGTTATAAACAGGAGCTGCAGGTTGTTCATCTGTACAAAGGTGACAAACAATTCTTCAGTTTTGGGCATAATAACATTGTTTGCTTATGTTTAGCTCTGAAAAGCTTGGGTTGTTCAATTATTTACAAAGGCGTGTGGTAAACTGTATTAAATGCAGAGCGCTGGCATGAGCTTTAAATATTGATATATATATATATACATGTTAAAACAAGCTTCATTTTTACCCTCCTCTCTTTTATGTACTTTATTCACTCACTCACTTCTGTTACTGTAAAATGTGTTGCACAAAAAGTTGCGCACAGCCAACATGACTTTTTTGTTTTAATTCTTCCTGTCTGAGGGAGGTGTAAATTTTAACAATGATTTATCAGCTGCTGCCTTGAAATAACTTTAGTAACTTCATTCGGAAAAAAATGCTTATTTTCATTGCCTTAATGTTTGCTGATCAAGTAAAATGTTTTATTAAATGCCGTAGGGAAGACTCTGCCTTCCTGTGTATCTGTCCTAAATTTGTCAGAGCTTTTTTTCAATTGGCTACACTGTGTATTTGCTGTCTATTCCACATATGTGGAAAGACAAGTCAATGTGTCACATCAATTGAGACAAGAAGGTAACTTGCAGATACCTTCTTTTGTGTCCGATAACTTTTTATCTGACACATTTCCAGTGATCAGAACACAGACGGTCACGTTGATACTAAACAAAACAAATAAATTGAGGTGTAAAACTTAATTAAATCTTAAATTTGGTTGTAGTAAAAGGAACGCACACCACTGTCTTCAAATCTTATATAACCTTTGCAAAAGGGGAGTCTTTGCTTGTGAGCTTTTTTTAAAATTTTAAAAAGATCCAACCTATTTCTGTTTGAAGGTCTTTTCAAACTCGATCTCTCCGAGTAATACTGCTATGAAAGAATGACAGTTTTGAAAATTGTCTGCATCTGCCACCTTTGTGCTTTCTGCTTCTAGGGTTGGAGTGCTTTAACAGCCCGTCGCTCCCACTCTGTCCTCCCCAGCCCCAGAGATCCTCATGCGAGCACTGGAGCTGCTGTGCTACCTGGCAGCTCTCAACGACGGTGACCTGGCAGAGTCCCACCCCACCCCCAGACCCCCAGCTCGCCAAGATGGCCATCACCACCTGTGAATTCAACTGTTCCAATGAGGCTCCATCACCGCTGTGTTGTCAAGTAATGCTCAGGGTTGGCTGGCTGACCAGAGAACTCAAAGGAGATGTGGGAAAAAAACTGCTTTCATGTCTTCTAAGACATGTAACATAAGATTTGATTTTTTGTATTTGAGCTATTGCTATGTCATGCAAACTGTTTGTTGTCTAATACAAACAATAAGTGGCCAAATCCTTAAAAAAGGAAAAAAGATCAATGCCTTTCTGATGTATTCTTATTTTATAGCTCATAAAGAAAAACTTTACTTGCCAAAATATGGTATCAACTGGTCAAAATATAACAAAAAATGGAAAAAAAGAACAGAGAATATTTCCCCAAAAACTGTTATTGGTGCCTCTACACTGTTGTTTAAGGCCACTTAGAATACATGTCATGTGTGCCTTCAGAACTTAACTACAAGGCAAATGGAGTAAAAAAAGTCAGTAGTGTCAGCTGTTTGTAAGGAAGAAGGGGGAGGGGAAAAAAAATAAATGCCTGTACAAAATATATAGGTGTAGCTGGAGCAGCATGAGTACGCTACGGCAGTAATTGCACTTCGGGCTTGCCAAAGCAGAATGCTGCTCATTGAGATGAATCTTGACGCCTTTGAAGGGGAGTGTGAGGGTCTTCGAGAGCGGGGAAATGGATTTAACTAGCTGTTTGGACGTGGTGTGCACTTAAAGCAGTGGTTTCAGGATGGAGTTTTTTTTTCTCTTTTGCTGAGTTCATTAAAGCAAGCAGCAGAGGCTCACCTGAGAACGGTGCCGCCACAGCAACCAACCGTGAGGCTCAATAAACACAGCTTTCATCCATTAAAGGAACAATCAAGCACGTTCGATGTTAAGCAGGCCAGAAGCAAATTGACAGAGGGGTACAGGGCAGAACCAGAGAGTCTCAGTGAATCCGTTTTGTTAGATGCTCCACTTGTTTGGACTGGTTGTCAGACGTTAGCTCTGGCTCGTCTAAAGCCAGGCTGTTTAAGGGGGACGGAGAATCCCATCATTCTTCCTTCTCCCAGATCCTACTCTCCTTTTTATCTGCAAACTCTTGGCAATGGAGTTTTATTAATTTAAGTGTAGACCTTGTTTTCTCTCTGTGGGCTTTGCTTAACCCATCCCCTGTGGGCAGCTATAAGGCCTGTACCAACCTTGTTTAGTCCCACGGTGCTTCACTCAACCCAGAGGCCAAAAGGGTGGCAGACGATGACAAAATGCGCTCTTGGCACACCGTTATCAGGTTTTTTTCCACATTTCACTAGAAACAAATATATCAATTTTTCCATCAGACAGATAATTTTTGAACCATCAAATTATATTAACACAAGGTTGAGTGTAAAATGCTGGACATCAAAGCTGTTTGATGTCCAGCATTGAGTTTCCACGGCCATTGATGATTTGAGGTGGTGTTGGTCCTCTCTTTAATCTGTTAACCAGGAAATTTGCAATAACTTCACACTTTCCCCTGCTGAACAGCTCTATGGGGATGCTGACTTTATTTTAGCAGGACTTTGTACTTTCTATATACTTTAATCCAAAGGTATTTGTTTGACAAGTACATTTTATTTCTGTCATGTTTTACACAAGAATTAGAGTTAGGTGCTCACCTATATGAAAATCTGGCCGAATATTTATCTCCAATATTTATATTTATCCATATTATATATAAATTACTACCCTATCTTGTGAACGCTATGCAAAACTGACCATAGAGCTAATTTGTCTCAGTTAAAGCATGAGGTGCATCACTCTCATTGTCATTTTGGCAAGGTTAGTGGATGTTTGTAGAGGACCCAAATGCAGAGACGGAAGGCAGAGATGGTTTCTTGCTAATTTAATGAAGAGGTAGATGGTAGCAGAAGCATTACTCCAGGAAATACAGACAAGGAACCAAGTAGGTGATGCTCAGGAAAAGCAAACATAAGAATGAGTAGAATTCAGCATGGAGGAACTGCAGAGAAGGAGGATATATGAGAGACAGAACAATGAATGGTGCAACCAGCTGATTGGAAGCAGGTGTGGATAAAAAAAGCTAGAAGAGAGCTAAGGAAAAGAGAGGGGCAATAGGAGGCAACAAAGAGAAGCCAGAGAAATACAACAGGGCTGGAAAGAACTACTATGACACAAAAGAGAGATAAAACCAATGGCCAAGTGAAAAACTAAGCTGTGGGAAACTATAAAACTAATGTGCCATGGGAGAAAAAAAGATAACAGAAACAATAAATAGAAAAAAACTAGAGCTTCAACCTGCCAAGAAATTGTAACGATTTGATGTGCAGAGACTGCTGTCTCTACGTCCTGCTGGTGCTGGTCACAGTGCAGGTCAGTGATCAGTCTGGTTGAAGCTACTATCACCTATAAAAGTGCTTAAAATATATAATTCGATTTCTTTTGTTGTTTTAATGTAATGAAAATATTACTCTGATGCCTTCCATAAGTTGCCCTTTTTGAAGTAAAAAAATAGATCTTTCATATTTGTGGAACATTTACAAACTCACATTTAGAGCTGTTTTGTTTTAAACACATAACAAGAAATCCTATTAATTTGTCTCTTGCTCAGGGATACAAATTGCTGCTTTGCAAGAAGCCATTTTCAGGGCCACGTGAAACAAGCAACCTGACAAGTTGAATTATGGTGTTAATATTGAAATATTTGTCAACATTAACCTTTATCTGGGAGACAAATTTGCAGCTCATGTTCAAGGGTTCACAGTGTTTGGTTATCACATCTTTGTTTGGAAAGGCCTTTATTGAGACTGATTGCCTTGTTTAATCACGACCGCAAGAGAAGAGGGGGATAGCTGCCCTAGGGCCAAAAAATGGGTTTGAAGCAGTAGATTTTTTTTTAATTCAATCTGTTTGGCTTTATGATAAAAGAAATTAAAAAAAAACTTTATTTGAGTTTTATTTTGTTTTAAAAAATGATCCCTACCTTTGCTGTAAACAGGACAACCAGGATGTGTGACTTTCTCCCTTCACTCTGCTGTACCACAAACCTAGAGCTCTATAATGAGTCAGAATTCACCCAAGACTAGATCCATATGTGCAAAGACGTCAAACCTGAGTGCTGCGGTTCAGAGATTGCAAATATGTTCACATTTAAGTGCTGATAAATGATCCGACTGTGTGTTTTTGTGTAGGTCTTGTTTTTAACAGGTTTTAATGTCTAAAACTACAGAGCTTGTTTATAGTAAAAGTATTCACCCCTGTAGGACATTTTAATTTTTTTTTGAAATTTCACCTACAATTTTTAATATATACTCTACTTTTTACTTTAGTTCATAGGCCGAGACAAAGTAGCGCTTAATTGTAAAATGAGAGCTTGCGCATGGTTGTCAGATCTACAAAGTGTGGTGTGAATGTTTATTCAGCCCCAAACCTTTTTTATGATTCCCTGAGTTTAATCCGAGGCAAGCATGTGCTTTCAGGAATTCAACACTTTTAACCAAGTCTGCCTGCGTCTGATTTATTCTAGTAGCACTGCAGCAGGGCTGTGAAGGCACGATTTAAAGGTGGCCGGAGTTAAACACAGTTCACTTCCTGCAGAAAAGATGTTTGAAGCTGGAAAAGACTTGAAGGTGAGGGCGGGACAAAGACTCAACGTGCTGCCAGAACTAAACTGGGATGATGTAGATTTAGTTTGTGAAACTGCCAAATTAAAGGTCAGTTATAAACGTAGGTGTAAATGTGCGCCAAAATTTGAAAAATAAATTCTACACTTAATAAATAAATTATATAAATAAATTCTCTGATCATAATTTAAAAAAAATTTAAAACCTTTTTATTATTTTCATCTCATTAAACAATATAGGTATATGAATACATTTGCCAGGTGCTGTATTAATATTACTATGACAAACTAACAAGCCAGTCACAACAGTGCAGCTTTTTAAGCATCACATGCAATCAGCAATCGTGAAACAACCCCTTTAGCCGTGTTTCTGTTCTCCCTGTGTGCCTTCGTACAATTATGTACCAAATTTGTTATGCTTGCTCCAGCAGTCACCTCGTGAATATGGAAGGAACATCTTCTCCTTTTTTTCCTTCACAAGTAAATATGGAAGACAATTTTGTGACTGTTGACTTACTTTCCACCCCAGGTTGGTGAAAATTGCCCAGCAGAACTATGAGATGAATAGCTTCCCCCAGAATGAAGCAAAAAACAAAAGTCAGAGCATATTATTGCAAAACTGTCACCCATGGAACATAATCAACACTAAGGAAACCTATACAAAGTTAAAATAAGAACTCGTATCAGTCTTCTTTGTCATTTCAATTCCCACAAACAACACATTTTGACTGTCTTTTCCTCAGCGCTCTAAATGCTTTCTCATAATTCATGAACTGTGTACTGTTTCATTAAATGTAACTGCAAACGGGTTTAATACGTTTTAGAAATGTTCTGTCTGATGCTTGTGGATTTCAACATTTCGTTTCTACCTACTTCAACAGCTGAGTGTATTAAGAGCAGCTTTTGATCAAATGTAATTATGCCATTTTTTTGATGTAATGTTCATAATATTTCCCGGCAGCTGAACAGTTAAATAAAAAATGCATTTGTAATAACTCTCTCCCTCTGTCATCATTACAATTAAAGTATAATCTGCAGATGAACTTTCAATCTGCTCGCTCAGATCATTCGCTTCTCAACCTGTGAAATCCAGACCATTTTTTTTCCAGGCTCTTTTGGGAAGTAAAATCTTCCTACTTGGATACTGATAGCTGGAGAAACAGTTGGAGTTCGGGAGAATTGTTAATTACTGATGTTTCAGACAAAGAATGATGGGAAATCCCTCTTGTACCAGATCCTGTTCGGGCTGAACTGCTTTGTGTTGACGTGTGGTTAAGAGAAGCATAAGTTTCTACATGTTTATTTAAGGAAGAAAAAAGAGATAACAAAGATAAGATGCTTGTTAATTTAGACAACCCTGGGAAACACATGCCTTTTTGAATTTGTTGGAATCACATGCTGTGACATTATGATAAGACTCATTCCTCTTATTGCATCAGCTTTTATTAAAAAAATCTTGTTAAATCTTCCTCAAACAAGTTTCCAAAGCTCTACTGTCCAGACTATCCCAAATAGCATTTAAAAAATACTCTTAGAGATTTAAAGAGTTTAAATTAAGCACTTTCTTGATTTGGACAGGTATGGAAAAAATTGTTTTTACATTCTTCTTTATGCTATTCCTTGGAAAATGCATTGATCCATTTATCTTTTTCTACATCATATGTCCTTTTAACCATTTGTTTGTCCGATTCTATGCATCCATCTTTACCTCATTCATTTAGGTTTGTCCATCTTTCCATTGGTTTGTGCAAAATCCATCCAAAGATCTTTCTATTCATCCTCTTTCTATCTGCTATAAATGTTTAACTGCTTTTCACATTAATACTTTAGAAGTGGGTTAAAAGAATCATTTCAAACTCTAGATTTGAAGAAAGATGGTAGGAAAAATTTGACCCGTTGTATGAATATATTCTCTATAATGATTTTACTCCAAAGATTATTTTACAAAAGACATTTTGCTGTGTATTAACTGCATTAATTTAGTAGTCTGAAGTGCAGCTTCAGTGTTTTACATTTGTGTTATCTGCTTTTAAAAGTATGTTTTTTTTTTTTTTTTTACTTTGCTTTTCACCAAAGAACTAAGCATAGAGCCAGAAATGAACAACTAAGCATTTTTAACACCTCCTTGCGACTGGATGCAGACAGGCAGAGATACCAGACCTGCATTGGGATTTTTTAAATTAAGCCTGAAGATTGTGTAATATGCTACGTCAGGAAATAAGCACGTGTGATATTTTTGGGGGGCTGTTGGAAGACAAGTTTCTAAGTGGTTGGCCTTTTGCTGAGAAACACGGGTAGTAACACAAAAAGTCTCCGTCTGACTAATCAGGCCAATAGAAAAACCATTAGGCTGAGCTGATCTGGAAATTATATGGGATTGATCCTGAGGTAAGAACATTTTTTTTGTGCCGTACTTCCGATTGATTCACGCTGCCATAATTACAAATGAAAATCATTATGTCTCCAAGCTTTATTTTCTCCAGCATCTAATGCGAGCGCCGTGCTTATGGCCTATATGGATGGGGATACTCAGACATCCTTGTCAACACCTATTAAACCTGGATAATTAATATTAATATAATGACATTTGCCTTTTTTTCAAAGCCATTAAAAATCTGAAGGTTATGTGAGGCCAAAGATGTAATTTATTTGACCCTAAAGCTGGTCTCCTAGCTGAGAAGTGAATACAATTTCATGTTGATTTTGATACGACATTCTGTTGCAAAAACATCCAACCCCCCTGAAACCTATTCAGCAAGGCAAGGTAGATTTATTTATAGAGCACAATTTAGTACAAAAACATTCCAAAGTCTTTCACATGAATTGCACAATAAAATAGAAGGAAAATAAAAGCAAGTATAGATAAAAAATGTGAGATAAGGAGGTAGTAAAACAAAGAAAACAGTTGGACAACAAACTTAAACTAATAATACCTCTGTTTTTTTTTTGCATAATGCTAACAGTTCAACTTCAGCAGTCAAAGGCAGCTCTAAACAAATGGGTTTTTTTTATCTTTGACTGAAAAGAACTCAGGCTTTCATCAGTTTTACAATATTCTCGGAGTTTTTTCCCAGATAAGTGGAGCACAGGAACTAAATGCTGCTTCTCCATGTTTGATTCTGGGTGTACAGAGTAGGCTGGAACTAGAAGACCTGAGTGGTCTGCAAGGTTGATATACTGACAACAAATCTGTTATGTATTGAAGTGCTGATCCATTCAGTGAATTTTACACTGACAGATGGATTTTAAATTTTATTCTCTGAGCTACAAGGAGCCAGTGTAAGAACTTAAGAACCGGGCTGATGTGCTCTACTTTCTTAGTTCTAGTGAGAAAACGGGTAGCAGCATTTTGGTTCATCTGCAGCTGGCTGATGGACTTTTTAGGTAAACCTATGAAGCAGTAACTGATCTTACTTAAGATAAACGGATGAATTTTTTCTATATACTGCTCTAACATTAGTCCTTTTAATTATTGAAATGTTCTTCAGGTGATAAAAGGTTGACTTAGTAACTGCCTTTATGTGCCTGTGAAGGTTCAAGTCTGAGTCTAGCATGACACAAAGATTTTGGCCATAATCAGTGGTTTCTAGCTGTAGTAGCTAAAGCTGTGAACTAACTCTGGATCTCTCCTTCATTCCAAAAATCATTACCTCAGTTTTGTTTTTATTCAGTTGGAGAGAATGAGGGCACATCCACGTATTGATCTGTTTTGAGCATCTAGCAGACACTCTGATGAGTTCATAGCCACCTGCTGACATTGTGGTGTAAAGCTGTGCATTGTCTGCATAGTTATGGTAACTGATCTTATTTTCTATAATCTGAGCTAGAGGGAGCATATAGATGTTGAATAGTAGGGTCCCCAGAATGGAGCCTTGAGAAACTTCACATGTGATTTTTTTCTAGTTAGTTCCCTACTGACACATAAAAGTCCCTATCCTTCAGGTAGGATTTAAACCAGTCCAGAGCGCTGTAAAAAAGAGGAAAAGTGTGTATTTACTTTAGCTTCAATTTCTTTCACAGTGTTATTATTTTTTTTCCAGGGTTGCACTTTATTAAGTTGCATTCCTCTTAGAAATCAAAAGGTTTTTTTTTATTTTTTTCACATTAGGGTTACCAGAGTTAGCTAAAGGCTTATTTCTCATATGTCCATAAAAATGGTTTAATTGAATTGTTAAAGCAGCAAGCACAGAAAAACCTTTACTATAAAGCTTGTTTGTGCTTAAGGAAATTCTAGGACATACTCCCCCCTGAATTCTTGATCTGACGAGCCCCATGGTCTGTAGCGGGATCCTCTTATGCAGCCAGTATGACTCGGGAAAAAACCCAAAATATAGGAGCGTTTGGAGGCAGAGGCAGGTAGTGTGTTCAGCCTTAATAGTTTTAATGTGAAGAAATTTTCCCTCCCCAGCGGTGGATCTGTGCAGCTCCATCGGGATAACTTGCGGTCTCTCAGTTGCTTCTCTGAATGATGCTCTCCCTGCCTGCCATGTCAATTTAAGTGGACAGCCTTGTTTTGGATGGTTGTCAGTTTGCCCCTACTCTTTTCTTTTTCAGATGATGGATTAAACAGTGATTGGTGAGATGTTCAAAGCATAGGATATTGTTTTTTAGCCTAACTCTGCTTTAAATTTCCCCTCAACTCTCTCCCTAATTTATTTGCTGTGGAAAGGGAATACAGAGCAAATAGGAGCTGAATACCAAAGTACCTAACACTTTCAATTTTTGTATTTTACTTTTGTTTGTCTACCACATGAGATTAAAAAAATATACTGAAAATAAGGAAAAATATATTGAATCCATACTCTCATAGGGTGATGGAACTTACTCGAAATAAAAAAATACAAACAAAAAGAAACCAAAAAAAGACATGGTAGGTATTGTTCGACGTCATTCCAAACAGCTTGAATCACCAGCTCGCTACAGCTCAATCTCCTGCCACCCACAGAGTCCTGGATGGTGCCTCATCATCATTTGAGACCGTGGGGTAGAGAAAGTTTATTGCAAAACACCTCAGCATTTCAGGAAATCCATCCACCTCCTCCTCTTTCTCCTCCTCTTCCTCCCCCCATCCCATGCCGGTCCTTCACCCCCAAACAGCAACAAGACAGGTGTCTTATCTCCATCGAGCAGCACAAGCACAGCCAATCTTCCAGGAAGACGGCGGCTGGAATGTGACAAATCCATCTGTCCTGGTTTGAATTTGTATGCTAATTTGAAGTAATAGCCCCTTTGGTGACAGTGCAAGGGAACAATTCAATCACGCCATCTATGACAGTCGCGTCCCGGCCTTTCTCTGTGATATGAGAGTATATGCACACACATCGCCTTGGTTAGGCTTGATAGATTGGTTATGTAGGTGTGAGGTGGCATGTAGACTGCATGTTTAAAATAGGCTGCCAGTTAGAGATGAATCATGCAACGACTGAGAGAATCTGTGCAAAAATGCACAGCTACTACTGTCTGACGGAAAAGACAGGCAAACAATGTTTGATTTGAACCTATTTATTTCCCAGCTAATCTTCTGGATTGGCAGCCGTCCTCAACACTCACTCTCACTGCAATTTCACTGCTGCGTAACCCTCCTGAGATATGCGCATACGGTAGAGGTGCCCCGACCAAAAAGATCACGCTAACACAATTGTTACATTGTCGAGCTGAATTATCTCTGGCTGTTGATTTGATTCAGTGGGAAGCTTTCAAGTGTCACTTGGGCGGAAAAAAAAAGGAACCAGCCAAAGAAGGATCTGAGAAGATAAAGGCAAAAATAAAAGGAGCAAGCAAATTTATGGTACTCTATAATCTTTAAATTAATCTGCGGCTTGGGAAAGATTATGTTTGATGATGACAGATAAGGCTAAAGAACAAGCCTCTCTCCATTCTGGATTGAATCATTCCTTTTCTTTTCCTCTCATAATACATTTCATTGCAATATGAAACATAATACTCACACTAGCTGTCACAACGAGATCAAAATCAGGCCCTTTAAATGCACAGGAAAGCATTTTACTACAATTTACAGCCCTGACACTGTTAGCAGGCCTCATGAGAAACATTGAGATTAGATGTGTTTGCTTGGCCACAATGAGAAACATATTCCACATCTTTTTTTAGCATTCATGCTGCAGGGATTTCCAAGACAATTTCTGGATCCAGCTCAGTGCCTGTTGACCAGGCTTCAAACGGATGTGGACTGTGCATGGAGAACAAATTCGATCAAACCAGGAGGGCAGCAGACATGAGTGATGCGTATCAGAGCCGCTCTTATCTAACTGCAAGAGTTTGCATCAAGATAAATAGTGCTGGTGAAAGACAGCTCTGCAAATGAGGCCTGTTAGCAGCACTTGTGTTAAACAGTTTGGAGAAAGTGAAGTATTCTCTGTGGTCAGCATAGCTTCATGGGGAGAGCAAGTACTTCTAAAGTAAATTGATTTTTTTTTTCTAAGGCAAAAAAACCAAACAAAAAAAAACTACACATCCTGCCTTGCTTGTAAACACCTGGGCAAAACTTTGCATGAGATCGATCAATATTTCACCTGCACTATATCTGGTGCCTCCCTGTCAATCCTGTGAAGACCTACTGCAGAAGCCAAGGAGTGACATTCCAGTCTTTCTGAGCTGAAGGGACCTTCATCAACCTCCCTTAGCTTTGTTAAACAAGTTAAAATAAGCAACAAAACACAAAATATTTATCTGAAATTAGGACTGAAAGAAACCTATGGTCATTAGCTGTTCTGACTTAACAGCAATAACAACGATACATAAATTATGAAACGCGTGGAAAATCAGAAAGGCGCTTAGATTGGCAGCTTGTATGACTTCTGTGAAAAATGACAGTTGATAACTGTTCTAACAAAGCTCATCTGGTGTAAGATAAACACACTAGCCATCTATGTAGAGAAGACAGACTAGTTTCTGGACTGCCTTGTTTCAAATATAATACTGTATTAAACTCCACTGTTCTATTAAATCACCTTTACTGTCCAGCAGAAATCTCTGTATCCATTTTTAAGCTCCTGTCCCTCATAAAGTTTCCTGTACCTGGTAAAATATGCTCAGATGTAGACTTCCTTTTTATCCAGTTTATTACTTCTTTTTTTGTTTTTTGTTTTGCTTTGTTTCTGTCGCCTCTCGAGTACAGATGGTCCTCAATGAGCCAAAAGAGGTATCTCTGGTTGCTTGTTTTAAACTCCTCCCTGACAAAACAACACGTTTTAAGTTACAGGTCAAAAATGGCAACACAATATGGCGCCTTTCATTAGGTTACTACACTCCATGTATTTATAAACAAATTTTAAGCTATGTGAACGCCTTCATTTCTGATGTGATGTTTTTAGACTTTCACAGAATATGTATTTATTTAAGCCATACATGGTTTTTGCTAATAAAAGGCTATTTTTTTTAATAACTAATATGCTGAGTTATTTTTTTGCTCTTAATGTTAAAATAAAAGTTAAAAGGAACAGTGTAATGACTGGATCGTGTTAATGATGATAATAACACAAGAGATTCTTTATTTGACCTTCAATAGACATTTAAATGATGAGTTCATTGCATAGTAGCTTCAAAATATTTCGGCTCATCGTGTCACTGTTCATTAATGAAGGATGTTTAAGAGAGGAAGATTAATGAGTCACCCTCGGGACATTTAAACAAGTTGCAAGTTTTTCTATGTTTCCTTTTTTTGTATCGCCATGGGGACAAAAACATTTTTATACCTTAAGAGTTCTTTTTTAGATTTAACCGTGGTATGAAAATTAGTCAGTGACCTTCTGTTTGATTCATACTTGCTCTTGCTATGCAGAAAGACTATCCGATTAGAGAATCACTGAATTAGCCTGCGTCGGCCTGCCAGCAGCACTTGGCTGTGTCATTTATTCTTATCTGTTTCATACCTTTCTGATAATGCACCATAATAATAAGAAAATGAGGTGTAAATTATTCTGTGCTATAACGGAGTATCTGATAGCAATTGGCAGATAGTAGTAGTAGGTAAAAATCTAGGATTATACATTTGATTTTGCTACATCGTCTCCTGTAAAACCATATATATGCAAATGGTTTTCACTTATACCACATGATCAACTTCTGCCAAGACTGAATTCCTTTCTTGGCTTAACTTTAAAAAAAATTAATGTCAGCAGTCTTTGTAAAGGTAGACGAATGATAAAGATGGAGTTACCCCATGGCACACATTAAAATAACGTCAGAATGGAGGGTAAGGGTGATGTCATTCAAGACATTCAACATTTTCCCCCCAAAAAACACAATACCTATATATTTAAGATCATGAGTAATATTTCAGTAGCATTGTGTTACTTGCATAGCTTCTTTAACATTTGATTTTTCTAATGAAATATATTACATAATCTCATATGTTTAAATGTGCCATAAGTTTCAGGTGGTGGCTGGTTGCATTTTTATGAGATGAAAAACAATTCATAATGGAAAATACAAGAGTCCAAATACACATCCCTATGAATCTCATGCAACATGGATAATCTATTAAACTGACGATTGATATGAGAGATGAATGTGTTTTATTATTATTATTTGTTTAAATTAAAAGTACAATTCTTTACCAAAGATTTGTAATTTTCCCATATAAATTTGTTTAGACATCACCATTGTCTAAACCCGGGCTATTCAATTGGCGGCCCCCGGGCCCGGTCCGGCCCCTTTGGGTTTTTGTACCGGCCCCTAGAGTGTACTGTGATTATTACATACTGATAGTCTTACATAGTGCATGAATATGACTAACTGCACGTTCTCTCGTGCAGTAGGAGGCGGGATGCGCACGTTTAAGTCATGGTGGAAAAACAGGAATACAAAAACAAATACCTGTTTTCGTCGGACATATATTTTGGGAGACCGCACATGACCAATCAAAAATCACCATTCACGGCGCGCTCTAATTCAATTCTCTGACTTGTATCTGTCAAGCGTGAAGGTTGGCTAACAAGACAAAATGTCTCTCTCTACCTTAAAAAAAAGAAAAGCTGACTCGGAGAACAGGCAGTTCAACAATGAATGGACAGAGAAATACGCGTTTATTGCAGTTGATGCGAATCCTGTGTGCTTAA
>JAUZNJ010001127.1:0-18781 GCA_034780135.1 Jordanella pulchra
GTGTACTCCGCCTCTCGCCTGAAACGCAGCTGGAGATAGGCACCAGCAACACTCCCGACCCCATTAGGGACAAGGGTGTGAAGAAAATGGATGGATGGATGGAATTGACCTGAAGAATTTTAGCAGCAGAACAATTGTTAACAGAAAGAAGGGGATATTTTATTCACAGATTTTAAAACTTCTTGAAAAACTAATACAACACATTGACAACTAAAAACAGAAAACAAACACATTTAAAACAATCATTGATTTACCTTAATTGTTAGCATTCTTTATTGTTTTAGTAGCAAAATGGAAAATTAGCCTTAAGTTAACCTGTATATTCTTACACAAATTACATATTTTCTTGGTGTTCTTGAATTCTGTGGGTATGTCAGCTGGAGGTGAAAAAAGAAACTCAAACAGTTCATTTCACTCTGGAAAAATTTTGCTAAAAAGGGGAGGATAGCCAACGAATAGTAAAAACAAACCAGAAGCCCAAGCTGTACGAAACCAGCACACAGTCTTTGTGTTGATTCAAAAATATTGAGCATGTGGATGTCTGTAGACCAATCTTTCAAGTTCTTATTCGAGAACGTCATGATAACAATTAGCCAAAGTATCAACATGGAGGCTGTTGACTTTAGTTGCAAAGAAAATGATCTGGTTATGACCAAATGCAAAGCCTGGTAGGCAATTATAACATGACTAGTTTTTGTTCGTGCACCAATGAGGTAAAGGGTCATTAATAACCAGTCAACTGAACGATGAATTGCAAATGTGAAAAGCATCCCAATTGCAGCGTTACTGTTATAAGCAGAGACACCCAGGTTTGTTTTAAGCCATGGTGTATAGATTGACATCAGAAGTGCCGTTGCCAGGAAAAGTCTGCTGAAGGCTGAAAAAACATCACATACTTTTGTATAAACAGGAAATATCCATGTTTCTGAGGAAGAGCAAAGTTGTGCAATGGTAAGCAGAAGCAAAAAAAGGAGAAAATAAATACTTATTTTTAACAGTTATAGGACACGTAATATTACCTGCTTTGATTATACAAGCTTCTTTTAAGGATGTTGATAAAAATGCTGAACGGATCTGTGGGTAAAGTATATGAACATGTCACAAGCAACATTCACTTTTGCTACTGCAAATAACGCGTCAATCTTTCTGTTTTGTACTTTTTGATTACATTTGATTTGTTCAACGTGGATTAACAAAAAAAACCTTTAAAAAAATCATAGTCATTATTATATTCAATAAAAAAGTTTCATATCACACACCTTACCACAGCAGACTTTGAGATAAACTTTCTCCAATACATTGCGGAGGATTTAGGATTTCAGAAATCCGATATTAAGTTCTGAACACATGAATTCCAGCAGGATTTTGTCTTTAAGATCACACTCCTTGAAAATGATTCAATAAATAAAAGTTCTTTCTTGATACTGATGAACAAAGGCAATTTGACATAGAATCTCTGATCTTACAGTAGTAGACGTACAATAGACCTTTATATAACTTCATTACATACTCTTATAACAAGCTTTTGTCTTAAAAGAGTTGCATAGAAACAGTTTTACAGTCAATTTATATATTTAGGTCTATGATTACCAGATGATCAGATCTGAGCTACTCTTGTCTGAAATCAAAATTAACCTGTCAAATAATGCGTTTACTTTTTCTCCAGTCCTAGAATAGAGTGAAAATTGCACTCACCTTCATCTTAAGAAAAGGGCAGTGGGTTTTATTGAATAAATTGATCCCATATTTTAGGACATCGTTTTTGAAAATTTTTCTGATTTCCTCTGTAGGATACACATTTTGTTTAGACTTTTGCAGAAGGTATGTGCATGAATGAAAGAGCATGCACAACATGGACATTGTGCATCTCTTAGAAACCATAATATTGCAAAGGGCCACAACCATTTTAGAAGGTCTATATTCACAAAAAAACATAACTATGTATCAGATATCTCACATCACATTCATGTACATGTAACAGTTTCTTACCTGTTCATCATCATTGGACAGAATCAACAGGCATTTAAAAAGCAGGAAATGATAAATGTTTGAATAACTACACAAAAGGCAATTGTAAAACAAAAGCCTTATCACAGCAGGGAGTTCTGTTTAGAATTGCAATCAATACACTTTAGTGGTATTTAACTGCTTATCCTCTCAAGAGATTACCTAATTGTCTTTGGAGGGACGTGCACTATGCAAACAGCCTTAATTTTAACCAGCTGCAGGGGGCTTAATCAAATTACGGCCAAATTGTCACTAAATGTGTAAAAAACACTCCCGGGTGTTCAGATTACTGACATGAATGCACATGATCACAGGAAAACAGCAACTGAAAAAAATAGAAACATGTTAATGTTGACACCATAAATTTTATCTGAAAGTTACTCACCTCAAAAATGCCAATGTTGGTTTCATTTTAATTCTGTCATGAAAGACAGAATTTTTACATGACATGCTTAAGGTATTGTGTCCTTGACAATACTCATTCTGACAAATTTCATTTGGCTTGTGCAGGCCACACCAAGTGCCGGATGATATGATCCATGTAAACAGAGTTAAGAAGCAAACGGTGACTGTTGTCATTGCAGAGGTTTGCCTGTAGCATACGTTGTTTGTTGCAAATGCGTCTTTTTAAGGCTCTCTCTTGGCATCTGTATTGTAGGAGGCAACTTGGTGGACCACTCTCAGTGGTTCATGCAAATTATTTCCATTTTAATCTGATCAAGGCTTATTGATTATTATGTATGAATATTCAGTTTAACTGTAAAAACACTTGATTGCACTTAAGTACAAAAACTCTTAGTATTAAATGGTCTAGCAATCATTTTTGTTATGTCTTATGGAAACAAAACACATAAGGAAACATTTTTTACAAATTTTTCCCAAATACAGATTTTTTTTTCACTGGCTATAGATGTGGGTAAAATAACTGAAAAACTGATGCACCTCAATAATTCCACTCCCAATTCATAATCAATTTGGGAGCTACTCTGAATCAATTCACCTCCTGATCTGTGAGGAGCCCTGTGCTTCAATTGGTAAGAAGGTTCACATGTATTACAATTATCCATGAGTACAAATCTGTTTTTAAGTCTGCACGAATATCTACAAATGTGCCATTAAAGTGCAATTTTTATTTATATTATCACTTTCATTAAAGAAGCAATTCCTACATTTACTTTACTTGCACTTTATTGTGTATTGTTTACACAAAACAGTTTCTCTTTAATGCTTATTGTGCAAAGCAGTTCTTGATATTGTGTCAATTGTAATGCGTATTTGCCAAGAGGTGCGTCAAGCGTGTCCGTGCATCTGGAGCGGCATCCGTTCATCAGAGCATCCTGGCGCACCAGCGTCGGAGCTTATCAGAGTTTGACGCTGGACTTCACAAATCTGAACAATGGCAGTTTGTCGCACAGCATCAACAGCATCACAGCATCAGAAAAGCTGATCGAGGAGTTTTTTGGGAGACAAGGACCTGTCTCCCGTGCGCTTAACTCTGAAACAAGAACTCTACCTCTATTATACGTCCGCTCAGCTTAATCTCTGCAGTGCTCTGATCTCTCCTCAATAACTCTGCTTTATCTCTGCACTCACAAGTTGTACAGCTTTATGTAAATTAATCACACAGCAAGTGGAGTGGGGATCACACAGAGAGCTTGCAGAGATGAAGCAGAGGGCATGTCTTAACAAAGTCAAAAATGTACCGAAATATTGAGCTCATCTTTAGTAGAGTGCGGTTGTGTGAGTATTACAACATTGTTCTCGCTGTGCGCTCAGACTAGTAACTGCATGCTCTGACTCTGAGCAGATGGCAACCTGGTAGGAAACTTCCTTCAGACTTTCCAATAAAGCCTAGTCAACCTCCACATCCATCTCAGCTCAAAGCAGAAATATATCCTCCATGACCTGTGCCAATGAAACTGGAGGTAGCTGTTGAGTTTCTTTCTGCTGACTTTCTGCTGACGTGATTTTCACGTCCTGCCACGGAACTGGAGTGGTGGCAGTGGCACCTGCCCCTGACTTTAATGGCCTGCTTCAGCACTGGAGCTTTGGCAGTGGCACCTACCATGGATTTTAATGACTTGTCACCGCACTGGAGATGGTGCCAAGCCTTCCCAGATTTTTCGACACAGGCTCAGGCACACACTGAGACACTTGGACAAGCATAGATAATTCACTTCCATGCATGCTCATGCTGGGGAATTTTTACCTTAGGCTTATATTCAAGGCCGGTCTGTGGCCTAGGTTGTATAGGCAAATGGTAAAGGTGCCATTCATCTAGGGGGCGCTGTAAGGAGGGGTAGAATACAAATTGTTGTTATTGTTATTAACATCCAAAAAAAATCAATACTATCATTTTCTAAGTATGAAAAGAATAAGCCCACATTCATGGTCCTGTATAGCATAGCGTTTTAGAGAGAAAGTCTGAGAGACGGTCAAGTGATCTGACATGACACCAGAGGGGAACAAGACGACCAAAACTTTCTGGTACCCAATTGAGAAAGAAAAGAAGCGGAAGAACATTGTGAAAGGACAGAGGTGCAGTGAAGACATTCATGTATGTATTTGTATTTTGCCAAACATGTAATGATTCTGGTCACCAGCTCTGGTCTGATTACTTAATGTTCTCCATCTGCTCTGGTGCTTTACTCCTCATTAACAGTCATATGCACTTGTGCTTCTGCCTTTATAAGCTAGATCGGACCAGACGCTAGTGCCAGATTGTTTGTTACCCTCATGGTGAGCCTTTCCAGCTTTGTTCCTGTTCTGCCTGTCTGTTATGACCTGGATTGTTCCTGAGTGTTTTAAATTAGTCTGAGCCCCTATGTGATCTGTTTTTTCCTGTCTGCCTTTGACCCATTTCTGTTCCTGTGACCACAAATCTGGACTCTGCCTTGGAGTTTTCCCAGCCATCTGACCCCCTGGTTCTGACCCTCACCCGGACTAAGATTCTGTGATTCTGGTTACCCTGTTCCTCCCTTCCACCTTAAGGTCAGTCATTCTTTTATGTCTGAAACATTCAGGCAATCAGTGCTGGAACTCACCTCTGTCTCTCCCTCCAGATGAACCAGTTCTCGTCGCTTACTCCCACTGCTGTCCCTGTCCCATATTCCTTAAATAAACCGTTAAAACTGCTCTCTGTTACATGGCTCGAATCTTGGGTCCTCTAATTCTCACATCCATTACAAAACGAGAGTTTTAAGAATAACTTTTACTTTAACATTGTTTGGCTAACAACATAGTTTTGCTAATCAGTAGCTAGTGTTAACTCATTTTAATGTTAGTTAATATGATGGAGCAGCCTAACGGCTGTCATGGCACAAGGTACTTAGATTAGATCTACTGTATTTAGCAGGTCTTTCAATATGTCTGTTTTTGTTTGTTCATCAATTATTGGCAAGATGGCATTTGCTCCAATTGTAAGTTGGAAAACGCTATTCCTTCATATTTTGTAGTTGTATATTTAAGTTATGAAAGTTATGTAGGAGTTGTTTGTTGTTGCGTTTCAGTTTTAAACTGTGGTTTCAGTGTTTAAACTTTACATCCATTTTAAAATGCACATCATGAACGTTAATAATTCATAACTCAGCATTCCCCCTTATAACATACTGCAATTAACTGATTTTTTAAAATTTGGTTCATCAGACAGAATCTAATCTAAATAACATAGTAGACAAATTGTATATTATATATTTGTGGCATAGTCATAAATCTTACACCTCTTAGAGTCCAATAAAAAAAATGATTCCAGGAAAATAAAACCCTAACACCCAACAAATTCACTGACTCCTTTCGTCTCTTTAGATATGCTGTTTAAATACTTCCTGAAAATTCTGGGCCATCTACGGCCATTCCAGCTTCATCAACATCAAAATATTCTCCTGTTGTGTCCACCTCGAAACATTCTGGTGTTGCAGCATCAGAAATAAAGGCTGCTGCAACAGGCCCTGCTGACTGGCCATCTACCTAAACTAAAGGCACAGAACTTGCAATGGAAATGCCGGATTTACCACAATTCCCATCAAAGAATGCAACAAATATGGAACTGTTGATCTTCTTAAGTGTGAAGAAGATGAAATTTACTGAAACATGTGGGTTGCTCTGAGAACCTCTGCCACTCTTCCTGTTACAGTCACTGCTGCTGAAAGAAGCTTTTCCAAGCTTAAACTCATTAAAACTTAACTGAAATTGGCTATGATGCAAGAATGTTTCAGTGGACCTTCCATTAAAGCATGACTCATAAAAACTCATAAAACTCTTGCAGGAGATGAGGTTGAGTAGGGAGTGTAGTATTAAAAAAACACTGCTTGAAATTTCTGTAAAATCTTTTTTTGTAACAGTTATTTACAGGGCACTTTATACTTAATGAAAAATTCACAATTATTTTTTCATTTGTTGTGCCAATACTAGTTTCTTTGATACCCTTCGGGCCACTTACTTGGGCAGTGCTTTATTTATATTGTAAATAATTTATTTTATGTCAATTGGTCACAGTTTTTTATTTTGTAGATAGTTCAATATTGCATTTCGCAGACTGTTAAAATTATTTTTTTGATTATTTGTTTCCAGTTTTAACTTTTGTAGCTTATTTCATTTGTGCCAATCTTATTTCAGTCTGATTTCATTGTTTCTCAAAAATAAAATAAAAAATCAAAGACAAGCCTATTTTATATCTGTTAAGGTTCTCAGTAATCCATGTCATTATTCATTAAAAAATTATTATCATCCAAGAGGCTTCATTTCTGAACTGAAACAGCCTCTTGGATGAGAGGCAAAAACGTCTTGTAAAAAACATCTGTTGCCTAAACTGAACTTTCCAAGCTTGCCAAATATAGACATAAAAAAGGCGCCCGCAACAAGTTTCAGTCGCTTTGCAGGTGCTAAGTATTTACACAGCCATATATATCTCCCTGTATTTGTACGTCCTAACTGATATTTGGGAACACTGATATTAATATACTAATCGCAGTGATCCCTAGCATCAGAACTGAAGAAGCCTTTTGGGTGGGAGGTGAAGCATCTTAATTCAATCAGTCGGACTCACCCGCAAAAGCACATGCATAGTGTAGAGCTGCGTAAAGCTAACACACTAAAACTCAGCAAATAGACTGAATAGTTGGTACTGTGTTAGTGCAGATTTATTTATTTTTTTAGATTTATTCCCTTATCTATTTTTCATTTATATATGTATTTATTCATTTATATATATTTGTTTTTGGTTTTGTTATTTTGTTAAGCTGGATAATTAAAGAATGGAATATGTATAAGAAAAGAGAGTGAGCTCTGCTCATTTAATCCATTACAATATTTTTCTAATTTTTTAATGAACTATGGAAAAACACTTTATAATACCCAAATAAATGAAAATTGTTAAGACCTGCCAACAAAAACTTGCATTTTTAACCACACACCTTATAACACTTTGCATTCACTTCCCGCCACTACGGATGACGGCAGAAAATCCCTGACAGACTGGCAGCTTCAGAGAGCGATGATGGGGGATTTTCAGCTCTGTCGCCTCATGTAATGCTGGAGGTGTGGCAAAGCAGTGTTACCACATTAACGACTTTCTCGCTAAATTTGGCGAGTTTTCAGATCCCCCCTAGCGACAAATTTTTAAAAAAGCAACTAGCGACTAATCTAGTGACTTTTTGAAGGGCTATTGGAGAGTTTTGGAGACTGACATAAAGTCACTTATCACCAGCTCTTCATAAGAAGCAGCATGTGCTGCCGCGAGCCCCTCCTCGTCCCACAGCACTCACAGATGGCCCAGACCTCTCTACCTTCCTGCATGCTAGCCCGTTGCAATACAATCAATCATGCAAATTAGGCGATGGCGTCATCCAGCAACTTTTAGCAACTTTTGGGACTGCCAATAGCTACTTTTCTTACAGAGGATTTGACAACATTGCTCCAAAGAACTGAATATTTATTGAAAACCATCTGTGAATACCTGATGAACTGACTACACAGATGATGACTGAGGTGGATCTTTTGGGTTAAAACTGTGTTAAAACAATTTTTTCCTAACTCAACAAAGTAAATTAGGCCAAGATGCTCTCCTGCTTGCAACCACAGAACAGAGCAGATAAACAACCAGAGCAGAGAGCACCTAGAGTGTTGAACCGTCAGAGCATCTTGACTAGTGTTTGACCCAGTGTCCAAATTTCGGCGGTTCAGCGTTTTTGACGCCAAGATCGCTTTTGATGGGAACACACATTTACTCCTATAGCTAAAGCTTGCATATGATCTGGATCATTACTAAATTTTAATTAATTGTTACTTGGCATGGGGCAAATTTACATAAAATCAGTTCTTATTTTCTATTTTTTACGCATAGAGTTTTTATTTATCGTTATTTCTCTTGTAACAGACTTCTACTGGCAGCTCTGTATTTCAACGGCAATAGCGGTCAAGGGCATGCTAGAACCAGTGACGGGGAGGTGTGCTTTTCAGTTCGCTACCCAAGGTTTCAAAAAGGTAGCTGGGTAGTGCATACTGTCAAGAAAAGCCATCATATGGTTAGCAGTTTCAGTTAGTGTTTTCTAATAAAGACCATCAGTGAATCAACAACAGTGACAATGACTGTGGACTAAAATGTATTCTCCTTTCCAGGTCATCACAGGCTCTCTGAGGGTTCAGCATGGGTTTGTCCACCTCTAAACCAGCTCTGCTTTCCAGCTCTAT
This sequence comes from Jordanella pulchra, assembly GCA_034780135.1. Classification (NCBI taxonomy): domain Eukaryota; kingdom Metazoa; phylum Chordata; class Actinopteri; order Cyprinodontiformes; family Cyprinodontidae; genus Jordanella; species Jordanella pulchra. The sequence continues at coordinate 8,695 of JAUZNJ010001127.1, forward strand.
TCAGAGGATAAACAAGGAAGAGACTGTTGCTGTGCACATTGCACAGGGGTACAGTTCTGATAAAGGACGTTGATGTGAAATCTGCTGATGAATATTATTTTCAAATTGCATGTACGTTTCGATTTTTCTCCTTGTTAAAAATATAAACATTGCTGGGGATTGAGGTAGCTCTAGTAGAAATTATGCACTTGAGTACTTTTTATTTTTAAATGGGTCTTTTTTTATGTGCTGGCCCACAATGCTGTTTGCCCACTGGACAAACTACCTGCATGTAGTGTAGCGATATTGCCTGAGGATAAGGGTGAAAGGTAAATGTTAATATTTATGATGGCATCAAAGAGTAATGAAAGAGAGGATTCTGACTAATACATCTCTGCTATTTTTTTAGTACTGAGGTCCATTATGTTGACAGGTGTTCCTAATAGAAGTTTGTATAGTCGTGAGCATCTTGCAATATACTGCACCCTTTAACAGTACCACTACCATCCTGTATTATCTCCAAAACAAACAAACATTCCACAGAATTATGAGAAAGCATGTTAGATAACTACAATCTATCCATTGTTTACTGCTGTAAAGCTAAGCAGAGTCCCTCTTTTAATGTCAATTCCGGTACCCCATTTTATATACAGAAATACAATTTTCTCTCAAAAACAACCCAAAAGCTCGAAGTTTATCAGTTTATTTATATAGCGCCAAATCACAACATCTGTCATCTCAAGGCACTTCACAAAGACAATTCATTCAAATCACACAGTCAGATTAGTTAAAAATTTTCTATCTAAGGACAACCAGCTGATTGCATCAAATCATTGACTCGACAGCAATCCCTCACACCAAGCATGCATCTAGCAATAGTGGAGAGGAAAAACTCCCTTTTAACAGGTAGAAACCTCCTGCAGAACCAGGCTTAGTGTGAGCGGCCATCTGCCGAGGCCGACTGGGGTTCAAGGAGACAGAACTCCAGAATCATACCAACAACATCCAGAAAGGGTCTTAATGTGGCATATTTCGACAACCACTGAATAAGTAAGAAGGACAGATGTGAAAAATAGATCAAAGTTAAGTCAGATCAGTTTCCAACTGGCATATGCCTCTTTTAAAATGGAATGTACCACTTTTCTGGCATATGCCAATTCTCAACTGGCATTTATAATTTTTCAAAACTGGTATGCCAGATGCCACTTTTGGCTATTGCTGTTACTCTTCGTAAAGGTGTTAGAGCCACCTCAGCTGACTCCTCTTGACGTGGGGGAGAAGAAGAGCATGACTATGTTGCCTTATTAATGCACTCGTAACAACTTAACTTTTTAGCATGTTGTCACTGAGCAGGCTGAAAGTAGTGGGTGCAAACCCCCAAATTTGCTACTCTGGTTCCCTTAGCCCCTAATAGCTAACCAGGACTGGGTGGGTGGAAAGCAAAGGTTAAACTTTGTTCTAATGTACATTTGCAGTGGTCTTTGTATTCCCGTTTTACATGTACTGTATACCCAATCACTCAAAAGCCATGCTCCACAGGTGCAGCTACCTCAAACCATGTGTAAGTAATCAAGCTAAATGCAGGCCTGCCGATTTCTCAATGAGGTTGATTACAACATTGGTACAACATTCTGTTGTTCCCAAAATGATACCTTACTAAAAGCATTAGTGAATCCTGTACCAAACTGGTACACACATGCTATCACTGTAACTTACATGTTGCCATTGTTGTGAAACCTAGTTGAAGTCATATTTGGCGAATATATCCGGAAAATCACAAATGAATCCCTTATTTTGGTTTCATGAAATAGGGTGCTTATTAGGGCAACCAACATTGGCAAAAAACAAACAAAAAAAACTATACACAAACTAAACTCTACTCAGCAGTAGAGTTTGCCACAAGAATTATTCATAAAAACTGATGTTCTTACAAAAATGATGCTTCGGTGTACTAAATTTAACTGGGAAACATAAATTATTTTTTATTATCAATTAGAACCAATTAAGCATATTTCCACTAAATAACTTGATCATGTGAACATGTGAATATCTTCAGATAAACAGATTTCTGAAAAAAAAACAAGCAATGTATGTAGATGTAATTGCTGATACAGAATTTTGTGTCTGCATTAGTGAACATGTCTGACAGTGCATAAGTCTGTGTGATTGTTGGACTTGGGACCTTTATCAAAGTGCACTAAGCATTAGCCATCGATATGTTAGTTTCTGGTATTCATGGTACACAATATGATAGTTACAAACTTTCCATGTTCGAAAAACAAAATTAAAAAAACAAAATACAAAAGATAGAGCAATTAAACTATAAAAACTTAGAATTTTAATATTCTAATTCACTCTGGGGAAGACATCGGTGTTCCCAGTCATTGCAGGACCATGTTTAGGCATGAAGTCTGGACCTGGACTTAGTCTGAATGACTATTTATTTGGACTAACTACATCTCCAACTTAAAAAAAACAACAAAATAATTGATAATTACTCACAGCAATATTATGTAAAACAATACATTATTGCTCTACACTTTTTCTTCTAATAATATATTGTATTCACTGAACAATTTTAGCCAACAAAGTAAAACTCCATAAAAAAAAACTTAACTGGGAGGAAAAATATATTTTTTTTCTCTAACTGATGAAGAACTGTTGATTAGTTACTGTGACAGTTCTTAAAAAAAACACTCACCTTATTTTTTTTCCTGAAGCAATATGCCACTTGTTATTGAGCTTGTTGTGTTCAAGAACAAAGTGACGTGCAATGTTTAATCCCTAATGTCTGCTGTTTGTGAGCTTACTGCAGCTGGTATGTCCTATTACAATCAGCCCCTGGGTAATAAAGGGCTGAGTGTGACAGATGGGAGCTTATTTACTTTTCACTGTTTTTATTACTTGTGTTTTTATGTGTGCGGTGGGGGTGGGTGTCGAGGGGTATTAACTTTCGTTAAACTTTGATTTGTGTGACATTGTTGGCTGTTGTAATCGTACAGTGAATCATTGTTAATAACAAAGTCAAATGGGGTTAAAGGCCGAATGGATTGTAGTTTTGCATTTTAGAGTCAGCAACCCTGCGTTCCATTTTGCATTAATATTCTGATAAATTGATCGTTCAAATTAAGCAAGTTCTAAATGTAACACCTCATTTAGTTGCTTCACATGGATCCTATTATATAAATCTTAACTACCAACACAGCTCCTATCAGATGAATGAATTTTGTTAAATAATGTTAAACAGCTAGAATAATGAGTAAAAACCTTGGTTCTCTCTTTACTTTACTTTCTTTCTTTAATTTCAAAAAGTTTAACCACAACGGGAAATTCCCAAATCACAACTCCTAAATCTTTTCAAGCAAGACACAGACTACTCAGCTTAAGAGAACTTTATTAGCCAGTTTTAGCAAAAGAATGGCCTGGAAAAAAGTCCCTAGTGTCAACCATTTGAGCATGTCTGCCACAGAAATGCCATAGATGATCCAGACCTTACCAGACCTTACCAAACTAGTAAGGTTATACACATTTATACACATTTAGGTCAACACTGTGTGTTGTCACTAAGGGTTTTAACAATATTAGAGCATGATAGCTCATTACACTTCATGGGAAATTTTGAGCATGAACAGAGTTCTATAAGGTTGCTGTGTTTTTATTGTCATAATCCCATCGTATCAGGGTTCTAGGTAGAGAGCAGAGGTAACTGTAATAGTGTATCCATGGTATGGGGCCATGCTATCATGGCCTTGTGAATTGCGATAAGTTGTTACCAGTTGCAGTAGTATTGTGCAAGTGTGGTGCAGTCTTAATCCCATAATCTGTGAGACCTAATGCCAAGTGGTTTATTTGGCATTCAGAATAAAACATTTCTTTTTTTTTACCAACTAGTGTTTTAAGCTTAGAAGTTTGTTTTGTTGATAAGGTTATACACATAGACAAGTGGGAAATCACACTCCTAAGCCAGTGGTGTAGATTTCTTCCTTGATCTTTCCTTTCCTGTTTTTAGCTTCCCCTTCTGAGAGGCCTCGATTATCGGTGAGATAATCTTACCATATGTGGTATGTTTGGACTAAATAAGTCTTGTAAATGGTTCTAGTTTAATGTCTTTGCCCGAAATCCTGTTGTTTGTGGTTACCCCCAGAGTTAAGTGTTCAAATCAGATGCTGGAATTTGAAAATCTAACCTTTTCCAGCTCAACACCCCTGCTTCCACAGCTTCCCTGACAACCACTCAGGGAAGCTTATCCAGGAGCTGGCTAGGAGACAGTCACTACATCCAAGCTGTGATCTCTCCTCCACATGAGCAGTCAGCATAAAACCATAGAAAATTAATAATTTAAATAAATAGATTAAACTCCAATTCCGTTTAAATGAATAGAGAGGACAATGTTTTTCTTATCCTGAACAAGAAAAAATGAGACTGCTCTGATCACTCTCCTTAATGTGTGTTGAGGGCATCAAAATCGGCCCAAACTATGTGGTCTGCTCACAAAACATTTCAGCAGAAATCAAAATAAATGGTTTGTTTTAATATTGTAGTTTTATTTCCAAATGTTATATTTCTTTTTGCACCTAATTATTTTTTACAAATGTTCTGCTTGTCAGATTAGGAACATTTAAAAATGGCCGTGTCATTGTCTGTGTTTGAAAAATATATGGTAAAGCTATAGTTGGTATTCCTGTTCAGAAACACTTTATTTATATGGAGTAAAAAGATTTTTCATCCTGAGAGTAGCCAGTACATTATATATTCAGAAAAGGGGACGGAAAAATGTTTAAATCTGTGAGAGCTGCTAGCCATTAAAAACTCTGACCATTCCCTTGAAAACTACAATAATAATATATTTACCGGTGAATGAGACATGAGGTAGTTATGTTGAAGTCCAAAGTGTTTTGAAGGAAATGACTGAGTCAGCTCCGATCTACTTTGCCAAATTCTGCTGTGAGATGGGTGTTTGAGTTTGGGGTGAAGGTTGGAGCTTTAAAAAGAGGGAGGAAGATGAGGTGGGAGTTTCAAATATTGCTAGCTCTTCAATATTAGCAACCATAGCTTTAAGTGTGTATTAAAAGTGGCATATAAGTTTTACAATTCATAATTGAATAAGTTATCTTTCCATTTATTGAAGCATTCGACAAACTAATATTTTTCAAGCTAATCATCGTAATGTTGGGCCTTAGGAGGAGTTTGATTTGAAAACTTGCTTCCTCTTAAAATCATAACGCTGTATGCAATAAATGTAGGAAGAAATAACTAAAAGTAGAAATAAATGAATTTGTAAACAAATAAATGTAGAAATAAATAATTGTAAAACTAAACAAATAAAATACATAAATGTATAAATGCGCAAAAAAGGAGAATATACATGAATAAATGCATAAATAAATAGACAAATAGAAGTTACAAAATATAGAATTAGCCTTTTTCTTAACCAATTAATTAACATCATTACCATCATTATTTTATTTATCCATTCATACATTCATTTGTGTTTTTATTTATATATATCCATTTGTTACTTTATATGTGTATTTATATATGTATATGTAAATATATATGGTTTTGATATTTTATCCCTCATATGGAACTAATCCTGTTAGGGAAAACGATACATGTAAAAAAAAATATTTTAATAGAAATATTTGAGTTTGTTTTCTACCATTCTTTTTAGATCCACTTGAGCAAAACTGAGAATTTAAGTAAGATTTGTTGATGTTTGTCTCAAAGTGCACATTTTGCGTACTTGTCCTCCACAATTTTAACAAATTACACATATTTTTACCAAGGGGAAATGTTTATTTATCTGATAGCAGTGCAATCAAAAAAGTTGCAATTTTATTAGTGCGTCAACACGACTTCTGAAAACATCTTTTAAAGACTTTAAAATAAAAACTTGCTAATATTGGATATCCATCCTGACTGTCTTCCCCATTATGTGTTTCTTGGTATTCTGTTGTGGCCTGAACAATATTATAAAACATTTTGGCAGAAAAATGCAAAAGAGGACTCCATAGGTAGAAGCTAAAATAGCAAATATTTCCACAGCATCACTTAATTTACCAGGAGAGCTGATATATGCGGGGATAAATGTAATCCAGACTGAACAGAATATTAACATGCTGAAAGTAATACATTTGGCTTCATTAAAGTTATCCGGCAGCTTCCGAGCCAAAAAAGCAAGTACAAAGCATAAAGCAGCCAAAAATCCTATGTATCCCAAAACAGAATAGAATCCTATGGCTGAACCAACATCACATTGTAAAATGATTCTGTCCTCATACAGCACCAAATTCATAAAAGGGAATGGAGGGCTTATAGTTAGCCAAAGTATGCAAATCAAAACTTGTACAAGTGTGAAAGATAACACACTGAGTCTCTGCTGTGCAGGTCCAAACCATTTGATTATATTGCTGCCTGGAAGTGTAGCCCTGAAGGCTATTAAAACCACCATTGTTTTTCCAAGAACACAAGACATGCATAGGACAAAGGTCATGCCAAATGCTGTGTGTCGCAACATGCAGGACCACTCAGTGGGGCGGCCAATAAAGGTTAGAGAACATAAGAAACACAAAGTCAAAGAGAAAAGCAGCAGAAAGCTTAGCTCTGAGTTGTTAGCTCTTATCAACGGAGTCTCTTTGTGGGTAAAAAATATTAATGTTACAATCATAGTTAAAAAGATTCCAAATAGAGAAAATATTGCCAAAACTGTCCCCAAGATTTCATTGTAAGCCAAGAACTCAATTGGTTTTGGAATACAGGCATCTCCTTGGCTGTTTGACCAATACTCTGGAGGGCATTTAAGACACTGCAATGAATCTGAAAAACAAAGAACAGAAAACTTGTAATGGATGCTTGAAACAATAGACTGATTCACTAAAGTCAAGCTTACCTGTCAAATTTGTGATCTTGCCTGCTGGGCAGGGTATGCAGTCATGGCAGCAGATTGGCTTTCCTTTCTGGGGGACTTTATAAGTTCCAGGGAGACATTTTTTGCTACAGACTGACACAGGCATCTTGCAGACAAAAAGATAATTGCATAGCATTATATAGCATTGCACAACAAAACAAATCTCCCCTTTTCAAATTGTTTTAAACACACAGAAAAAATACTACCTCTAAAAAACCATTTGCCCACATTATTGAGATGTTGTTCATAATGAACTGATGGTCATCTGGAAAAGAAGCATCATAAATGCCGATAGTTTCTCCTTTCATGAGTCCTCTTGTCGTAATTCTTAAATTTACAAGTTCATATCTTGCGGGTGAGTCTCCATTTTTGTCAAAATAAACTCGCTCCCCATCCAGAGTAGTGAAATTTACACTGTTGAGATTTTGCAAGATCTGAAAAAAATAGAGGTTCAAACCAAATCATAGTCTCTTAAATTACATATTATGTTACAATAAGCTCCATTTTCTCACCTGCCATGGCTGTATGTGCTTGGGATCAAAACAGCTCCTGTTATAGTAGGATACTCTATTATCGTTACATTTAAACATAATGTCAATTGCATGAGCCACTGCTAAGACTGACTTGTAGACATTTTTTGTAAATCTTAGCTCAGAAACATCAGTGAAAAGTGATTCAACTGTTTGCAAACTTTCCAAACCACTACAGGGCTGTCTCTGTGTGTTCCCAGTTTCATTTAGAGAACAATCAAACACTTCTTCCCAGAAATCTTTGACAAACTGGCTATTGGGGAACTGTGAAGGGTGAAGCTGCCTCAGATGTTCTTCTAGTCCAGGGATTTTAGCTTTGGCAACAGTGAAGCCAAGTGATCCAAGCAGGATTGCGTGTCCTTCGCTGTCTGTAAGGGAGGAATCTGTGATCCATGCATCACTGCCAATCCACTGTATTCCTGTGATGTTTTGGTTGTGCAACTCAGAGGCAAGTATTTTAATTTCCATGTGTGACATAAAAGCTATAATGACCTTTGAAGTGGACTTCTTTATTGTGTTTATTACTCTCTGTATAGCATGGGGTGGATCAGATGATGAAAACGCTTCAGAGTACTCCACACATACTCCATAATCCTTTGCAGCTTGAATGAATGCCTCAATTCCATTCAAGCCATATTCATTATTTACAGCTACAGCACCAACCCATGTCCATCCAAAATGCCAGACCAGCTTTGCCAGAGCTTTGCTTTGGTAATAGTCACTCGGAATAGTTCTAAAAAAAGTTGGATACTCTCTCCTATTTTTCAGGCAGGCACAGGTAGCAAAATGGCTGATCTATGATATAACAGAAAAATATATTTTATTATTTTATTGGATTTGAAAATTATTAGAGCTAAATAACCATCTGAACATAATTGTTGCTACAATAACAGAATACTGATTCAAAGGTGTTTTATAAATGTGTTGTCTTTAACTTACCACAGGTATTTGAAACCTCCCGACAATCTGTAAAAAGGCAATGGTAGGGCTTGATCCTGAATGGCCTAAGATAGCTTGCACTGTCTCTGTGTCTGTGCAGTCTTTATCAGTGACTTCCTCTTTAAGCCCACTTACAAGTGCCAACGCAGCTCTCAGTATATCCATTGTCCCACAGTTGTTATAGATCTTGTAGCCAAGTTTCAAACCAGAAAGCATTTCAGAATTTGCATTGATCTCATTAATAGCAAAAATCATTGTCTGGGCAAATTGGAATTCTCTGAAGTTGAAACTGAAAATATATGACATAATCTTTAATCTAAGTCCCGGCAATATGGCTATAATGGATATAAAGCAGAATATTCATTGCTCTATAACTCATTTAAAAAGAGAAAAATAAGGTGATTTACAGTTATGTTTAAAATACAAGCTTAGCCTTACTTATTGCATTTTCGGAAGTCTGGAATTGACTGAAATGTTTCCATAAAATAATCTTGGCCTGTTCGAAATGAAAAAATGCCTCCAATGATAATATCGCCATCCTGTGCTAATTCAGGCTGTTGTGTTCCACCCCTCAGTCGACAAACAGTTTTTCCTCGTCCTGTTAGTACAATTATCATGAGCAGCCTGAACAGTTGCATATTTCCTCTCTGTTAGTTATCAGCTCTGCTTATCATGACAGGGCTTTATACACAGTGGGATAGGGGGGTGGGTTTGTAGAAGTTAAACTCAGGAGGCATTACAAACTTGTAAAACAATCAAGATTATAGATATTTTCTGTTAATCATTTGTCAATGGCTCTACATACTGTGCACATACATTACATGCCGTTCCCTTTGTCTTTTTTTCCATGTCATCCAAAGTTTATACTTTGATATTTAAGGTCAATATACTGTGAGCTCTTGAAACCAAATACAAAATTCCTTGTTGGTGTATACAATCTTTGCAAGTAAGCCGATTCTATAAATAATGCATTATTTCATAGGTTTCTAGGTACCACAGTTTAGCTAAAATTATTCATACCATTTTTAACCAACCAAAAATTGTGTCTCTGATAAAAAATGAGAAAGATATATTTATTGGATGATACAATAATTTAAAAGGAGCAATATTAATAAACAATATTTATGTGATTTACATTTGATTGAAACGAAATATGACAAAAAGTTACAACCTTCCTAATAGGCAATACAAAAAGTTACCATTATAGCAATCTAACAGTCTTTTTTGCATATTACCATTGCTATTTTAGCAATTTATCTTTGTTAATGAGCTCCTTACAAAAAAATTACATTTAACCTCAAAAACTTTGAGTTTGAAGGGTATCCTTCCCCTTCCCTTAATCATAAGCTTCTTCAGCAGAGTGTATGTCAGTTTCAGGTTAGCACTCAAAATGTCAATCTTACTTCAAGTCAGAAGAAACAAGTTGGTTAAAAGAAACAATTACTTTAAAGTTAGATATATGAAAGGTATAAATAATTAAACTATGAAAAACGCAACAATATGGGTCTAGATTAGTTGTGGTATAACAGCTATAAAAGGGGTAAAATTAAGCAATCTAAAGTAGTCTACATCAAACTAAAACATACTCAAACTCAAAACATTTTATGACTCTGTGGTAGCCTCAGCCCTCCTCTACGCTGTCGTATGCTGGGCCCCTGGCAGCTCAGAGCGGGACAGAAAGAGACTGAACAAGCTGGTGAGGAAGGCCACTTCTGTCCTGGGCTGCCCTCTG
>JAUZNJ010001138.1:0-18781 GCA_034780135.1 Jordanella pulchra
TAAAATCTTGCTGGTCTTATGTGATAATGTCATTATGTTATGCTTATCATAGGTATAAACTAACCCTAAACTAGTTCTGGAGATTCTTAGTTTTTCCAGGAAGATATGGCTAAATATAGTCTTTAAACTGATTTTACTTTCCAAACTTTACTTTAAACAAAAGTAGTCCTGCAGGTACGGAGAGGATTAATGTGATCAAAAACAAAATCCTAAGCCCCTAAATTACTTACACTTTAAGATTATAAAATGTTTTAAATGTTGAGAAAAGTTTGGCTGTTGTACCAATATGTTGTTGTTATCATTTGAAAATAGTTTAAACAAGTTATTTCTAAATAACAGCCTATATTACAGAGCTAAAGGAAGGATTGTATAGGATCACAATACTTTTTTCTTTTTGATTTGTGAGACTTCTGAATGTCAGAGAAATGGATACCGGAGATTATTGTTCAGTCAACATGACAACATTCTGCCTCTCTGTCCTTCCTTTTTCCTCTCTAACCATCAGCTGCACCGTCCACCTTTCATCAGGCAAGACCATTGATCCTCCACCTGGCAGGGGGTCCTTTCAGTATGCAGCCTAATGTTCTCATTATGTTTCCTGCATGGCCCCTCTGCTGATGACTGGCTGATTACCATCTCATTAAGAGGCATGGCCAGGCAGGGGAGAGAAGGACCTGTCATAGTTTAAGGAGCTCATCACAGCTCAGAGAAAAAAAATACAAACTGGAAACTTGCTCCATGTCTATGATACCTGAAAGAATTGTATTTCTTTATATGAGAAAATGGCCAAAAAGTACACTGACCGTAAAATGTTAAAAGCAGTTATTGACAATATAACCTTTTTGTTGTAAAAATAGACTGAATAAATGCAGACAACAAGTCAGTTTGATCCAAATAAATGCTTTATGTTCATAAGTCTAAATCAAGTCTAATTAAAGCAATCGTAACCAGACATCAAGCTGTAATTCTAAAAAAGCCCAAACTCTACCTTGATATAATGTAATTCAACAAAAAAACAACCGGAATTTTATATGCTGCTGTTTTTTCTCCCTTTAGAATGCAGTGGATATTAATGTACTTTGATTCACCTAGTCTACTTCAAGGTTTATGGATGAATCGTTTTTGACACTTGCATGTTTGTGCGTCTGTGTGCAATTGCATCTTTATTCCTTCATCAATGTGTGTTGGGTTGGGGTGGGGGGGTGGGGGTGAAAACCCCAAGGTAATCTGAGGCACAAAGGCAATGTCATTATAGACATAGGAGGACATTATTCTAAAATGGCAAGTGATGCAGTGCTGAGACAGTAGATAAGGTGAAAAGGAGAAAATGTGAAGAAAAGAGAAAAGGAGACACTGAACGCTTGAATTTGTCATGGACAGATAAAAACAGGCCAGGCAGGAGGATGCTACGATAGGGGTGTTGTTTTTATTTCTCTCTCTCCCTCTTTTTCTCTCATCCATCAGTCGTTCACTGAAACGCTGCTTCCTCTCTTTCTGCTCTCCTCCTATTTTTGAGGTTTATCTGACGTACAATGAATGCTGCAATTTTATCTGAATAGACAAAGCAGCGGTGACATGCTGCTTCCTTCTGACGATTGACCTTGAAGCTGACGAGGGAAAGAAGAAAAGAGGAAGAAAATCTAAAAAGAGGGAAGCAACCACACTGTTTAAAGCCCATCTGTTGACTTTGGAGCTATATTAATATTAACTATAAACTGCTTGTTCTACATATGTTGCTAATGAGACAACTATATAACACGTCTACATTCTACACAGACAAGAACTCATTTGGATGCATTTGATCATTTGATTTTATTTAAAATAAAATTGAAAAGGACCCTATAATACCTGGGCCTAAAAATTAACATATATCCCATACAATAATAGTAAGGAGTAAAAAAAAACTCAGTTTATGGTTACTTTATTCAGTTCAGCTGTTAATATAAAAACAAATTCAAATACTGTCTTCCCTTTACAATTTAACACGGGAACCATTAGATTCAGTTGTAATTCAGTCATTTTTATTGACAGCCATACTGAGTCTGAAATGTGGAGTCTAATTCAGTATGCAGTTTACCAATAACCTTATCTTCAAAATACTGCAAAACAAAACATCAGGATTGGATCTAGTACTCTATACATTTGTTATCATTTGGGAAAATTTAATTTTAACAAGAGAAAAATCCTCAGCAAAGCAAATACAAGGATGAGCTGTTATCTACCCATCACCAGTTTAGTTAGGGTTAATGCCTTTCAAATGATAAGAATAATCACATTTCTAGATTTAAAATAAGATGTAGACATTTTCATTATCTATTTGAAATTACATAATTAACAGCTAAACACATGTAGCCAAGCATCTCAGAAAATGTATAACCAAGGGGACCAATTGTTTACAGAAGGAAATCAGGCTGGAATGTGCTGAAATCCACGAACACAATACATGTGTTTCCATCAGCTTTTTCTAATACGCATCAGATCAAGAAGTATCAGATCGCAAAACTCCCTCAAATTTGAAAAACAGATTTTATGCTTGCTTTAGGTGATTTTTGTTCTTTTTATTTTTCTTAGAAAAAAGGATAATGAGCACCTTTTTTCAAATCAGCAATCACATACGTACCAAACCTTTCACCTCACACGACCGATCAGCTGTTTCAGCTGTTGATGTGTCATTACTGATCAGTAGTCAGTGCTAGACTGCAGCTTCTACTTGTTCTTTACAGCCATGCGTGACGCCGTAATGTGAACAGTGACATATGACAACATCATGCTTTGCAGTGCTTGGTTAATTTGCTTTAAAATAAATGGAAGCAAAGCAAATTCACATTTCATTATTTCAAACTTTTAAAAGTTGGCTTAAGATTTGCTCTTCAGTTAGACGGAAACGCTGCTATTATAGGCACTGGAGTTAGCTCTGTCAGGTCTTTACCAAATTACTGTGCATTTCGCCTTCAACAACTGGTTTAGTTTATTTGGCATACACTTGGGATCAAGAGAAGTTCTCAGTTGCATCAGAAAACCTTTAGATTAGCTAAACCTATCTTACTAAGAGAGTTTACTTCCAAACCTAAAGTTCTTAAGGTTGATTGATTAACATGTATCTGTTTTTTGTGATTTGTTGTACTTCTAACAATGTACCATGTTTTATTATGTAAGTTTCTATTTTATTTGTTGCTGTCTCTTGGTAGAAACCCCTTGAAAACAGGTTGTTAATCTCAATGGAACTTTCCTGGTTATATAAAGGTAAAAACTACTAGGTCTTTCAGACATTTGCAGAAGAGAGATGTGAGCATCTGCTGAAATGTTGGTAATGGGTATAACTGTTAATGTCCATGACAATAATGCTATGTATTGACATTTTGACTAACAGGGTATGTAGAATGAAATGGGCAAATGGTGCTTGGGCTATCTGGTCCTCCAGGAGCCTAGGCCTAAAGGACCATACTTGAAAGCACAGCTGAGTCTGGCTACCCCAACCAGTTAACATTGTCAGAAAGGAAAGTTATATGCTTACCTTAAATTATTGAAGCTCTCAGTCAAAAGCAGTTGCAAAGACAAGAAAATCTTAAAACAGCTAACTGAGCTTTCGTGACATGTTGTTGACTTGTTTTCTTGAATATATTGTTTTCTGTAGTTTATATCCATAAACACAACATCGATGAGCTATTTCGGAAAGATTGCCGATATATAGCAGAAAATATACTTTTTCTCCTTCTTTTGTTTATTTATCCATGGTTAAACAAGTCCTTCTTTTATGTGAAAAAAAAAGCGAAAACAAAATACTTTGCACTGATGATTGAATGTACTGTCAATCATGACATCCTTTCAAAACTAAGGCAGCAGCTGCCTGATGTTACCTGGAGAGGACGTGTTGATCTAAATACACTTTGGCACACCACAGTTCAAATTGGAGGAGTGCACATTGAAGAAGAAAAGGGTTTATATATGGGCCACAATTGGCAACTTCACTTGTGATGAAGCATCACCTGAAGCACTGACATGGCCTCTGAACGAGAAAATTAATAGACATGCTCTGACATTCCTTCAAAACCATTTGGTTGGACTGAAAAACTAAAGTAAAAGACATATTTAAAGAAAACTTTTTGAGTGTTTACATTTTTATTACTTTGTTAAACTGGTTTGTGGTGTTTTTATTTATCGTCTCACCCTAGCTCCATCTGTCTCATTCGCTGTGTCCTTGGGCAAAACACTTTATCTACATTGTCTACTGACGGTGGTCAGAGGGCCTTTTGGCACCTTTGTATGGTAGTCTTGTTTCTGCCAGTGTTCCCCAGGGCTACCATTAGTGTGTGAATGTGTGCTAGTATGGGTGAATGGCTGAATATAGTGTAAAGCACTTTGGAGTCCCCTGTCTTGAAAACGTAGTTTATAAGTACAGGCTATTTACATATATGACATATTTACTGAAGTTTATGGAAAATCTTTGAAGAATTTAAATATTTTGTTTTAAAATCTAGAAGAAAATAAATAGAATGTTGAATGGAGATGTTGGCTGAAAATACAAGAAAAAAAAACTATATCTAATTTCCCATTTACAAAATTAGGGTTGAAGCACTTTACAAAATTCCTTAAAATTGTGTTTTATTATTATTACTAAATGCTTAGGAGCAATCTAATATTCTAATAAAAGAACAGTGACATAATTTGGGTTAAAACTTTTATGTAACTTTAGTTTTATTTCTATGTCTATCTTTTTATCTAATTTCCCTTTGGAATAAATAAGCTATTTTTGAACTTTGAATTGAATTGAAAACTTTAAAAGTTACACCAACAATACAATAAAAAAACCCTCATATTTAGCAAACTGAACTTTATAAATAAAGTTTAATCAATTTCAAATCACTTCTATTTATCTATATAGCAGCATTTCTCTACATATGGCATCTTCAGACACTAAACAAATTCAGCTCGAGTGGATCAAATAGGTAGAATCCAAGTCAATTATATACATTCTAATTGATAAAAAAGCCAAGTTCAGCATCAAAAGCATCAATAAAATGTCATCATTTTGTTCTCATATAAATATACTTTCCATACATTAAAGAGGTGCCAAATTTGACCTCTATAGCAGCATATCGGTCTCTTTCTGACTGCTAAAAAGGCTTTTAACTGCAAACTTTGCCAAGAAGAAGATCAGTGTATGTTTTTGTAAAAGCTGTTGCGTTACCATTAGTGAATCGTAGGTAACATATAAACAGCCTAATTGTATTTTTACTTGAATATGCTTTTGCTTAAGCCGATGATGAGGCTATTACAACTGGTTAAAACTGAATGCATCCTGCCTACAACTGACAGGTAAATTAAGAATGTCACTGAGCGTCCTTTGTGACGGGTGTGTGACTATGTCCAGACAGTGATCTTTTAATCTTCTAATGTGAGAGGAAGCATAATCTCACATCTGGAAGTTCTACTTCTCTATAATTTAGCAGATTTGTGCTAAGCAGATGACCCACCCCCCTTTCAAAAAAAGAAAAAAAAAAAATTTGGAGAAGAAGAATGACCAGCATTCAGCCCCCATGCAGACACACACACTTACAAGGGATGAAATCTCTGTTAATTTCGCATGACTTGCCCTTTCCATACCAATTTAGACTGTGCTCTATTAGTTGATGTTGTTTTTAATGTGACACATACTGTGACATGAATTTCCATAACAGATGGATTTATGTTTTTCTTTTCTCTGTGTACTTTTCTCCTACTTTTTTTTTTCCAGCCCCCCTTTTGCTCTCTGGCTCTGTTTCACTGGCTTGCAGGATTTCATCTAGACAGGTGCTTCCTGTCCGGACTTTGACATAAAATTAAACACAAGTCCAGATGTGAACAGTGTGTGTCTGTAAGCGTGCAGCTGTGTCTATGTCTAAGACAGAAAGCAAAGCTTCCTTTTTGTCTATAACCTTTTCATTTTATCAGTCGAGAGAAATATCTGTGTGAGAGAATAGAATACATTAGTAAATGTGAAAATGGTAATAAATAATGTGGCCATTAAAGGAAAATTTTGTTGCAATGGTACTGGACTGCTTATTGTCCTCTGTACTATTATAATAAAATTTAAGCTAATATAGATTTTTTTGTTTAGATTCACAATATTGTTTAAACTTGACTTTCATACCAAAATAGATAGGAGATGACGATACAGTATGTTATAGTTTCCATATCCATATAAGCACAGAACACTTGACTTCAAGTTGATGGCAGTTTAATAGCATCACAATGCATTTTTGACAGAGTTATTGAATACTGTCCATGAAAAGATGGTGTTCTGTTGTTCTTTGACTTCATTGTCCTTGGTCCCGAACGGAGAGGCTTGCGACAGAAAAGACCGAAAGAGCAGGAGAAATAAGAAAGGTCATGAGTGATGGATGCTTTGTGTGTGTCTGTCATTCCCAATTACTGAACTTTGCCTTTAAAAGTGTCGCTCAGATGCATTTTCTTATTTCTACCTCTTTGACTGATGAAGAGCAGGCTCTGACTGTGGGCGCTATGTGTTTTAAACGCTGCCTCACCAGTCATTCAGTATTTACTTCAGATACAATCTGCTGCTGCAGCAACCCCTGCATTGTACCTCTAAATCTTTCTTGATTGTAGGTATTTTAATGGTCCCTTATCAATCATTTCATTTTGATAAGGTTATTTGTTTTGCATTGTAAAGAAAATTGCGTTGAATGTACCATTTCTTTGATTTTCAAAATAGGCAAAAAATGTAACACAATACCTTTTAAATGTTTCTGCAAAACTTCTAGTATTTGTTAAGAACGATCCACAATCTTTGTAGCATTTGATGGGGATTTGAGGGGATAGACCTGAGGAACAAGAAGTGCATTGCAACGCTGATGGAAAACTGCAACGTTTTTAAAAAATATTTTTTTTAAAAATACGTAACTGAAAAGCTAGATTGGCATTTTGCATTCAGTCCTTTTAAACAAGTATTTTGTAGAACCAGTCGTCAATGCAGTTACCATCTTGAGACTGATACATTGCCATTTGTTTTTCACTAAAGAAAGAGCAGTCAGATCATGTTAAGAGTGAACATCAGTTTTAAAGTCTTTCAAATATTGTTACATTTCTGTTAGACTTTGACTATGTGACTGTAAAAATAACTGTACCGATATTCAGAAAAGCTTTTTTGCTGATAAACTGTATAAATAGATGCCTAATAGTGCTGCCAACATGCCTAGAAATTATTTTGACAATTTTCTGCATATTTGCTTTGGTGTCTAAAGCCGTCTGTTAGGAACCCTCCCCACATTTAAAAGGAATTAACTGCATCTGATTTTTGCTATTGGCTTAGTCGTTTTTTTTTTCTTAGGGATGTAACACAACTTGGAAAAACTGACTTCAGTCACTCTACCCTGGCCAGCTTATCAGCTTACCCTTCTCCTACATGTGGTTGACTTAGGGATCTAAAATACAATAGAATTATTGCTTACATTAGAAAATGAACATAAATTATGATTTCTCTTACTATAAAAGAAATGAAAATAGTAAATGCATCAATTGGTTAAAAATAAGTGTATTTTGTTTGCCCAGTCTGGTATAATGATTAGATATTTGCTTTTTGATCAGTCAGTCACATGACCTAAATGTTAGTAAAAGTTTTTGAAAAACATACATTTGCATTAGAAGAGGGGCAAAAGTTATTGTGCCTCATCTTTCTTGTCTAAAATAATTATTTAGCATTCATTTGGTGTCATTGGGTCATAAGACATGAAAGTAATTAATTTTTCTTTGTCATGAGTGTTTGGTTTGGATATTTCTTGGCAGTTTTCTTGAGAACCACCGTATGTGGGAGGAGGGAGGTGACAAAACAGAATCTCTGACTCAGCATCTCAAAATCGGTCCGGCTCGGTGCTGCCAGCCTCCTCCATTGAACTTTCCTCTCCTTCCCTCATTTTCTCAGTCTCTGTTGAAGACAGTGGAGAGAAATCCTCTGCCTCATAAAACTGCTCCATCACAAAGCGAGGATTTCTCTCCTCCCAGTGTCTGTGTGTCGCTGTAGTAACGGTCTTCCGGGCAAAAGTTTCTTGGAAGCATTTTTCAAATATCACATGTGGGCAGTAGAAAGTGCAACACTTTGATTTGCACTTTATGCAAACAACAGTTTTCTGATTGCTGAGTATCTAGCTTCAATTAATTCTTATCAGCTTCCTTGGCTTGTTTAAGAAAAGCCTAACCCCAGCCTTATACTTCCACCATCGTGATTCATCATAGCGAACATTTCTTTAGCACATTTTATGCGACACGCAGCATTGTAGTTGTAGCTTCATTTTGGTCTCATCTGATCAGATATTTTCTATTTTCTATCATTTTCAATTTAGTAATACAACAATGTTGTCTTCTTCTAAGACAGCCACAGTTGTGGGCCCCTTATAAAATCCTTCTCTCATGATCTCTCTGTTTTCTGAGATATACTTTTATAGATTTGCAAATGTTCCATATTCTTTAAAACTTCTAGATGGATATTGTTTCCGTTAGCTGCCACAGTCTGAGGCATTGTTTTTATAGCCTTGTCTTGCTTTGAACTTCTCCACAACTCTCTCCTGTCTATTGTTTTTATTGTTCTTAGTCATGTTGTTTGTTAATCCATATTCTCAAACAAGTCTTTTAGTTCTTCATAAAACAGCTGTATTGGCTCATTGTGTGACTCTTAAACACAATACAATTTTATTTATCATGTATAATTGTCTTTTTTCTTCACAATTCTGCAACACTTTATTATGTATTTTATGTTTTTTGATTCTGGTTTATTTAGTTGAGAGTTTTTTTTCAACATGAATTATGTCATTTCAGTCAGTGACTAATATTAAGGAGCCCAGAAGAATCCTACATTTGATCTTACAGAAAATGTATTTTGAACACAGATAATTGTTTTTTTAAGGCTTTATTTATCCTTAAATGCAAGTTGATAAAAAAGTAAAGAACATTCCTGTGATTTTTCTTAAACAGAAAGTATTGTATATATGATTGAAAAGATCTTGAGATGTTTGAAGAAAAATCATTTAAAAGATAAAGCTCTTTGTATTCATAGCTTACATTTTTGCAGGAATTTCTTCTAAAAGATTTGTGCAATGCAAGGATTTCCAGTGTGATTCTTTATTTATCCATGCATCTCTGTGTTTTTCCTCATTATATCTGCTTGGTTAGCGAGGTTGAAATGCTTTAATATCCCTGTTGCCAAAACGTTACTTATACAACCATCATACTTTATGTTTTCTGTGGCCTTATTTTTAAAGCAAAGAAAGACTAGAGGGACAGGTGCTATGGCAGCCAGCTAGGTTAATCTTATCTGTGCTTTGTCAGCCTCCTCACAAAACTTTAAAAAGTGTCATGTCGGCTGGCTGTAACACTGTGACACTCAACAGACATACACAGAAGAGTTGCGAGGATGGAGGAGAGGGAGTAAGCGGAGATTGAGACCGAACAAGAGAAATGAAAAAGAAGGTTGGGAGAGACAACAGTTGACAAAGGAAACACAAATACATTGTGAAACAAACACAGAAACAGGTGAAATATCCAGCACCTTCCGCATCCTTTCTGTTTCCACCCACTGACTATATTAAAACCATTCCCTGTTAATACATCTATTTTCTGCTCATGAAAAACTCTGTATGTGTCACGATAAAGGTGGAGGTGGTTTGTGAGGTCGGCCCTAGCAGAATTTTACGAGACAAGCTGCGCTGATATATGGCTGAAGGAGACTCCATTAAAACGCTGGACCTGCGCCATTTGGGGAAAATGGAGGTCACTCATGCTAGGGTCATGTGACACCTATAAAATCAAACTTTTTCCCTAATATCTGGCCATATATCACCTCTTCCTTGTGTTTCCCCCCCCCCCCCCTTTTCAACCTTTGATTAACTAATATTTGAATCCTTAAAAAAAAAAAAAGAGTACTGATTTGGGGGGGCAATGCTGCAGCAGGGTGTCCGTTGGTGCTGTTGTATAAGGGAGCTGGATAATATTTAGTTTTTGATGAATGTACTATATCAATCTGCAGAGGAGCATAGGGAAACAATCTGTTGCGGTGCACTCTTAGAAAGACAAGAACAGGTGCACAGAGCTGTGGTTGACAGTCCATTTTTCTGTCACTGTCATTTCACCATCCTTTTCTCCATCATTCCTTGCCCTTTCTGATTGAACTTTTATTTCTCCCCTTGGGTTGTCTAATTGAAGTGACTTCACACTTTCTTCTAACTCACCTTACACATTTAATTGTCTCTACGCTCTTTATTTTTTCAGCTGGCATTTTTTTTGTAATGATCTCACACTTATCTTTCTCTCCAGCTCCTGTTTCACCTCCTCATGCAACACCTACAAACCTAGAGAAACATACAATTTCTATCCTCTACTTTCATATTCCTTACTTGTTTTGGATCCCTTATCTATATGTCTCTTTGGGCTAGAGCATGTGTCCTCTGTGTCCCCCCCCCCCATTGCTCCCAAGTCCCTAAGGCATCATTTCCAGGCTTCATTTGTTTGAGGGCTTTCTAATCTGGGCACTAGGACAACCTTAGTCCACCGTGTCCTCGTCAATCATCCCTACAGAGGAACAGAGAGGAGGTGAAGAAGGAGTAGAGAGGAGGAGGAAGAAGAGTGGAAGGTGATGGCATGATTAGTTATCTGTCCTCTCTTGCCCACCCTCCCCATTCCCAGTGACCACCACTCCCTCCATCTTTCAAATCTCTCACTTCTCATATCATGTCTTATGTAGTCACAACATCTATCTTAACTTCTCTCCCTTTTCCTCTTTTCCTCTCTTCTGAATGTGGAGCACCAGCTACCACACTGTCCATCTCTCTGTCTATTTGTCTGTCTGATTGTTTGACCTGAGCCCCAACGGTGGTCTCTTTTGTGTCGGCGGACAAATGAGGATGACCTTTTATTGTAAAACAGACACCTATTGGGAAGGATGAAACAGACAGTGTTTAAATTAACAACAGAGAAAAGAGGAAGAGGGAGGCCTTTTCAAATGGAGGAAGGGATGGAGAGAGAGTGAAAAGTTTTTGAAGTTCTAATAATTATAGAACAGTGTCTGCATCAAACTAGCATGGCCACTGTTCAATAATAAAGTCCCCTACCTGGCTGGCAGCTATTGATGAACAGTGCTGGAACAGTGAGAAGCAGACCTCTTGAACGTGCCCTGGACCCATCAGTATGGGTGCATGAATAATAAATGGCGTTGACAGTGGAGGCCATAAGAGTAGACAGAGTATTATTGCACATGAAGGTCCATTCTGATTTTGATTATTTTTATTCCAGGGGGCTCACAAAAGGCCAGGAGACCGTTGGTGAATATTCTAAAAGGGCACAGGGCTGAGATGGGCTTGATGGGAGGCTTTGATTTCTGGCTAATAGCCACTTCAAACAGGCTGGGATGGCTCTGAGACAGGGGAGGAAGATGACACAGGGGCTAAAGGACAGAAAGACCCGACACCCACGGTAAGTGAGGCCGCATAAACACAAGATGAACTGCATTTCACAGTATCAGCACTGTGAAATAATATCAAGAACTTAACAGGGCAATAATGTAGTTCACAGATTGCACATAAAGAAGCAGACGAGGAAACAGATGGACCGTGTGCATTAAAAATATTTATCTAATCAGCAGGCGAAGAGCCATCGCACTGAAGCTGGTGGACATCCAGGTGGTTGAGAAGAGGAGTTCTCAGTATCTTGGTGTGCACCTGAACAATAAAATGGACTAGAGTAATGACCCTCTTTGCAGAAAGGGTCAGATCAGACTTTACCTGACGGAGATCTTTTGGAGTGCAGGGATGCTCATAATTCTATAGTCGCATTAGCCATCTTTTATGGTGGGGCAGTTTATGCCGCAGTTTATCTGTAGCTGACAGGAAACTATTTGATAAACTAATTAGAAAAACCAACTGCCCCCTTTATGTCACCTGGGCCCAGGGCAAAGAGTGGAAGATGGACAGGTAAAAAAAATGCTTCTGGACAATGTCTCCAAACATGGAAGAATTGTAAAGATACTTCTGTGAGACAGTTACAGCATAAATGCACAAATAAAACACGAAAAAAACTGCACACAGATGAGAAGGCAGCCGGGCAGCATCATTCTGGATGAACTGCAGTTGTCTGATCCACTTTTTAGGCAGACCTGTGAAGACACAGTAATTGGTTCTAGAGATAAAAGCATGAATTAGCTTTTGAATTTTATTCATTTTAATTTTGTCTTGATTTACCTGAAGAAAATTTTGGCACATCCATGCAGTAATTTCATGTACAATTGGTTCATCATTATATAGTAACATTGCTGCACCTCACAAGTCAAGTAAGTGCTTACTAGTATGCAAAGGATTTTAATCTGGTCAAGAAACATTTTTTTTTCTCATGCATATCATATTAGCACAGTTTCTAATATGCTCTGTCAGTTTTTTGTGCAGTGATGCCTTTATATGTGAGAGTTTTTGTTTCTACAGTCATATTTTTTTACTTAGCCCATCAGTTTATCGGTTTTACCATATTTAGTTTTCTATTCTTTTTAACTTGAATATGTCTAATTTTTATCAGGATTCATCCTTCTGATTACCACAGAGTATTTCTCTTTTCCTGTCTGAGATGTATTTTTTCTCTTCAAGTGTTAAGCTTAACTTTCTATAAGACTATTTAGTGTTGTGTGCACTTGTAAGCTTTCTTCTCTATACTAGCTTTTGCCTCTGTCACACCAGAATTTCCCCGCTGGGAGGCAATAAAGGTATTTCTGTTCTACTCTTTTTTTTTTTTTTATTACAGCTCACAATTTTTTCTTGATTTTGATATATTCAGAAAAATATTACACCATCAGTTATGGTTGTAATGTGATAAAATGTCAAAAAACCTCAGCATTCGGTATTACTAGTTAAAAAGCACAAATGTTATTTTATTGGCATCTCAGCTCCACAAGAAATTGATGAGATGATCTTGTTCATCTTGCATTTGTACACTGTAAAATCAAAGCAACAGTAAGTCACTCCCAATACTCTCCAGTTCAGAGGTGGGGGTAATGCACAAATAAAAGTTAAAATGGTCAATATATCCAATGAAGAAAAAGTCACTCCCAGGAAGAAGAAGTAAACAACTGTTCATGTGCAGTTTAGTGGCCCTGCCTCAATACTAACACTAAATCCAATAGCTTCCAATGTGAGAACAGAGAAAATTGCTGCATAATAAGAATTAAAAAATATATATACGTATAAAAAGAAATCTAAATACTGCATTATCCAGAATTTAATTTCTTTATCTTCCACTTCTAGAAACCAGATGAGGTGGGGATATTCACTATGTACTCACTGGACTACCTCTTCTACTTGGTGATAACTCCAGTGACTGATAATCTGCTTGTAAGTTCTCATAAGAGCACCTGGGAACTTTTGCTTTGTATTTACAACTGTTCCGTTGTTTTTTCAGTTGTTAGTTTAAAACATTTTCATGTTTTTATTTCTCTCCTCTTACAGGATTATGACATTGATGAGTTCTGAACACAAGAATCTGTCTGTTGTCCATGTTGTGTCTACTGCCCGCATTGTTGAGGGATGTATAGTACTGAATGATCTCCAGAACCTACCTAATGCATTTTGTCTCTTGTTTGGACTGTAATATGTTTTACAATAGTGATTTTGTGAAGCTCTGAAAAACAATTTTCTGTATGCTTTTTATTTCCATCTAAACTTCTTTATTGCTTTAAGAAATATAAATAAGGGATAGAAATAGCTTTAACGTGTTTGCTGTATCATTCATTTTACTGTATGCTGTTTGTGGATGTCATTAAAGATGATCTTTAAAGGAATGGAAGAAAATAAAAAAAATAAAAAACTGTGTTGTTACCTTCATTTATTATGTTTAAATGTAATTCAGGACATTTTGGAAAGAAACCAAGTTAAACTACTTACTTCTCTGAAACTGTTCTTTTATGCAACTGGTTTGCTTGTTTTTAGTAACAATAACTAATTGTATTTTACAGTGTACTGTTCAGTCCGTGTACCCAGGAAAATGTGATAACAAAGTCTGATATCAGAAACTAGATATATGAAATTGAAGAAATATTTTGGTTTGTTTTAAGTTTTCATTGTACTTAACCATACCTGGCATTCTCTCTGTTCAAATCAGCTAAAAAAAGACTAAAGTGTAGATCTGAACTGATGGCTTAAAGTTTAGAAGGAACCCTGAACAAATAAATACCAGTACTAATCCAGAGGCTACCAAACAAACACACAGTATTAAACAGTATAAATCTTACTTAGCGTTTAGGCCCACCTCCTCTTCCTTAACACAACTTCTTATTTATTTGCAGTAGAGGTCCTAATAATTACACACAACTTCAAAGACTGCATTGCATCATGATACAGATAGCCCCTATGCCTCGTTCCCAATATTTGTTTCTTTTAATTACAAAGAATGAGTCACATTAGACCAATCAATATCTGAAAAAAACTGTATTCAAATTTGACCTAGAAAACAGAGCTGGTGCCCCCATTTTATCATTGATTTTTGATGCAAGGCGATTTAGTTTTGAGAGATTTTTTTTTCCTCTTTTTTTTTTTTTTATTTACTTGGTGCCGAACAGCACATAAATATTTACTCCGAAGATAAAGCACTAGTTGCAAGAGAATGAGTATTGAGTTTGGAGGTAAGCATGTGTGTATGATCCAATATCCATCCAAAGAAAAGCTGTACATTGTCTCCGTAAAAACGACGATATAAATATAGGCATATTTGTTAGAAGCAGGGTCAATATCAAAAGGTGGATATGCTTTGCGCCTCTGAGGCTGCTTAGAGAGATGCTTTGAAATCGATGTTTTGTCTGGCATCCAGCTCATTGTCTGATTACTATTTTCTTTCTTACAGCAACCAGATTAATTTATATTTTCAGATTCGATGAAGGTGGAACATCATTTCTCTTTGTTTTACTAGAACCAAAACTGTAGAAGCATTTCTCCTCCTTATGGTTGTTTCTTTCTAGAAATAGCACTGAACTCAGGTTGGGATTACTGAACTGGGACACTTTTTTATACTATGCTGCCTCCCAGTCACCACATATTTTCACAAGGGAGCTGCCCTGTACAACCACAGGCCTGTTTTGTTGGTGATCGAGTGTCACTGGGGCTGCTGGGAGTCAAGTGCTCCTTTAGGCCAGCTTCCCACTATAGCCAGGAGAAATCTCTTGGGGTAGACACACACTGGTGAAAATATTAAGTAGGAGCGCCTTACCCTCAGCTCCTATCTAACAAAGAAGTCCCCAAAAATTGAATACAGTCAGACACAGAGGTTCTTAGGAAGTGCTGAAGAACAATAGATTCCAAACCCACATATTTCACCTCCACACAGGCTTTAAACTATTTTTACCCACCTTGTAAGCGATATAAGAGCTTGTGTGCAGGTGCAAAACTTAGTAAGACGTTTGTCAGCAAACATTTCTGTTAAAGTTTCTGTTAGTGGAAATCTAAACTTTAACACAAAATTTTAAATGTCTGAAGCAAACATTAAGTGGAAGATTTGCTGAAAGACGTCAACTTCACAGAGTTCCAACTGATACCTCGTTCATTAGTTTGCTCATTCTTTCACTGACATACAGTGAATTTTCCTTGAGGCAAACTACTGTTTAAAGCAGCTGCAGTCTGAGGCAGAAAAACTCCCATTAGGATGATTTAAAAAATACTGGAAACACTAACTTCAGATTGAGATTAACAGAAAGAGGACTTGGAAATCTGTTCCTGTTACACATTTCATTGGTTTTCAATGCAATTAAGTCCCTTTTTTTCAGACTCAAAGCAAGTTTTTAATATTCTTAGTTATTGAAAATATAGTTTTAAAACGACACACACCATTCATATTATATCAGCATTCTCTTTGGCAAAACATCCCTTTCACCCTCTGCAGTTTTTTGACTGGTCAAATTTTCTATATCAAGGAATTTCTACAAGGTTAGTCTGTGTGCTTTTGAAAAGGTGAAAGAGATCCAAAGTGGTCAGTAAGTTCTGAGTTCCTGCAGTGAGAAATACATTAATGATGGATGTCTTAAAAACCGTTAGTGTTCAACTCCCAAACTGTATTATTAACACAGTGGATTTTTTCATGTATCAACTAAATGCTTTTTTGAGGTCTGTGCTGGTGAGACTGCATTGTTGCGTGCTTGGATTAAAACCATGAATAACTGCAGAAATGTGATCAAATACTCATAGTCTCACACTGCAACACTTGCAGTGATCAAAAGAGTCCACACAAGAGTTGCCAAAGAATAGTGCCTGCTTTTTTTTATTCTATTTTATTTTGGTATTGCTTGCTTACCAAAGCGATGAAGCAATACCACCGGAATCTTTTAACATTATTTTAAGCTACAACCACAAATATTATTGTATTTCATTGCAATTTTATGTAACAGGTCTTCACAATGTAGGACTTTATTGTTAAATTAGTTTAAATGATTAAGAGTTTACCATTGTTTCATAATAATTTGATGTATACTATCCTTTTAGCCGAAATCCACTAATAGAATTCAATGCAATCAAAGTCAGAATTAAGAGTTCACCTGCATGTAATTCCTAAGTGAGTCTACTTTTTTTTTTACAGTAGCTGAGTTAAAATGAAATGTAAAACATCTTATAAATATGACATTGTACAAATATCAGTAAAGAGCATAAATCGGTGTAAAGGGAAGTTAGGAAATAGGCTAATAAGGTAACATTTAAGTGAATATAATGCTGTTTAACAATAACATTTAAAGGCATTAGGTATTTTTAGAGAATATTAATGAACGTGCAACTTCAAGACCAAGAAACAACCAGCCAAACAGTTTAAGATAAGAGAATTTTAATGTCAGGTAATGCTGTTGTACTCTTTAGAAATTTTGCTTTTGCATTGCAAAAAAAAAAATACAATCAGCTGCCATACAAAAAGAAGACAGTTTATAGATTTGAAAAAAATCATGTTAAAGGACAAATCTTCATGTGAAAGGTCCTTTGGTTGGACAAAGCCAAAACAAATTTTTTCTTGTTGCCTTACTTAAAAAACGATTTCCTACAGAATTTTAAGTCTTATACATTCATAAAAAAGGCCTCAAATTAATGTGTTTATCTGTGTTTGTTTATCACATAAAATGCCTATTAGACATACTAACAACTAACTCAAGGGGTAGGAGCTAAATGTTGCTAAGGACTAGCAATCGTAAAGGTTTCTATGCACCTTTTTGTATGATAGTCATACAAACATATTTTTTTAAAAAAAGGTGATAAAAAGTTAGTGGATCTAATGGGCTTTTTATTTTTTCATGTAGTTTGTCTCTCTGCTTTGGCCTATGAGAGATATTTGTGTGTGTCGGTCCAGTTGAGTTTTCTGTGAACATTTTTTTTCTTGAGTAGGGAGATGAAGAGGATATAAGCCTGGATTAAGTTCAAAGGATGATTTTTATCCTTGTAGGGGGTCTCTAAACGGTAAGCGATAGATGCAAGGTGACCCTGTCTGGACATAACACACATACAGACAGCTCCACACAGGAAGACACTGAAAAAACAGGCTATCATCATGCATTGGAGTACCACACACCTGCACAAATGCATATTAACCCATACTCACAAAGGCATGACACATAGGAGGAAAGAGTCCAGAGTAAGCAGGCAATCATCTCATCCTCTTAGTCACAAAGGCTCACACACACAGACATACAGGTGTGTATGATCCACAAACAGGGATTATATAGTGCTGATGTTGAGAGTGAAAGAAAGAAAAAATTGCTCTGCCCAAGCATACTCCTCACTGTCACGGCGACAGCACTAACAGCATTGTCACTAGGTAGAATCACACCTTCAATAGCTTCTTCTTCTTTTTTTATTTTTGGTATTTATGCTATAGCTTCAGACTTCTGGAGAGAATAACATACCATGAATGCCAGAGAGATCCATCAAAAGGCAAAATAACTTGACTATTACTGAGAACTTTGAGTTATGAGTGACTCTAAAGTCAGCTTCTTTATTTACACTGTCAGTGAAAAGCAAATGAGGAAGAGAACAGCAACTAAAACAGTATATACAAAGAAGGAATGAATTCCCTTCTGTCTTCGTTGTTTTTCATTCTCATACATGTGAAAGCAGTTCATTCTTTTTCTTTCTTCGTTTTTTTATGATATTATTCCAGTTCACTGTTCATGTCTGGGGCTCTGATCGGATTTGGGTCTTTAAAATGAGATTTCAAGGAACTCAGCTCATCTTGCAATGTTGAGCATGACCCCTTCTTTGTATCATTGCGGACTCAGAGGCATACACCAACACGCCGCATTGCTTTTGAAGCATATTTGACACAAAATCTCAACACAGTTTATTAACAAAGGAATCAATATGGGAACAGAACGACAGAAGCTACAAAGATAACAGCAACTTTGATGAAGCCAGCAAAATGGCTGTTGAGGATTTGGGCCTTTGGGCCTTGGCTCGGTCTTTGAGGCTAAAGTACTGAGCTAAAGAGCAGACACAGACTCTGGTTCTGCAATAATATATATACATGATTGTAAAGTTAAAAAAAAAAGAGCTTGACTGGCCATGTTAACATCTACAAGTTTTTGTTAAAACGACTAAATTGTACATATGGGTGTTACTGTCCTGCTGGAAAGTTAATCTTGTCACCTCGTCTCAAATCATTTTCAGCCTCTAACAAGTTTGGTGTTGCCTTTTACACAAACAAATCAATATTTAACAAGCTCAATATAGCTACTCAAGAAAATGCTACCCTTATAGCATTATATATATATATATATATATATATATATATATATATA
>JAUZNJ010001148.1:0-18781 GCA_034780135.1 Jordanella pulchra
ATGTTCTAAACATGTGAACACTGTGATTTGAGCTTTTCTCCTCCAGACTCATTAAACCAGTTTTACGGAAAGGCTAAATATGGTTACACAGGCTATTCATCGGTTTAGCTGGTGAAACTAGATGGTGAAACTTGGTCCCACAAATCGAAAATATCCCAGTGTTGACATGACAGATGATCTTTGCGTGAGATTAGTTGTGTTTTAAGGTGAAAGTTTGGCTCTGGAGCAGAGTGTCAAAGTTCTCTCTGAGCTCTGGTAAATATAGATAAAGTGTTCGGAATTGGCCAGTTTTTCTCTGATCAGTTGATCGACATTCAAGTTAAAATTGTGAAATATGTCAAACTAAACCAAAAACAACACAACTATCTATTCATTAAAGCATGCAAACTAAAAAAACAAAAACAAAACAACCCTACACGTTCTTGCTATAATCAATTTACCATTAGTGTGTGTATATTAATGAATAGAGATAATGTATATTTTTCTTGATTTGTTTTTTTGTTTTTTGTTTTTTTCACCAGAAATTTAACACTGCAGCTTTATAAAGGATATTAAAAGAAGAGCAAACTAAGATTTTTTGCTTAGGGCCTCCAAAACTAATAGTTTGGTAAATGAATGATTTTTAACAAAGATCATAGATCTAAAAGAGAAAACTCATTTTAATCTGTGATCCTTTTTTGTGTGTTTAAGCTCAGTTTGTTCTCAAAAACGTCTCAATAAATATTACATTAAAAAGGCTCAGGTCAATATAACATTGGAGCAACCCTTGCTTAAAAAGAGATATTCTAAGTATAAAAGAAGTGTTTAAGGAACTATTAGAAAACAAAACTGTTTTCTACATGTTGAGATAAGGTGATGCATGTCAGAGGTTTACCGAAGCGGCAAGAGATTGATCAAGAGCAGATAACAGGAGGGCTGAACAGAGATTACAGTAAAGTTGCTCTGTTTTTGTCTTTGTCTCTGTCATATTTCATGTCATTATTTGCATTAATAAACCAACCTAAAGGCAGTATTTACATTGTAACATTTATTTTTAGTTTAAGAAAGAGCAAATCTTGCACAAATGGGGATCATTTTGATACTTTCATTTTTATTTTTGATTAAAAACGACAATCTCTATTGATTCTTGGTTTAAAAAAAAAAGAACCAAAACAACACACAAAAAGTAGCTTTTAATTATTATCATTATTAATTAATGTCATTATGCTCCTTTATAAAGATGCAGCAAACAGGTGTGTTGTGGTAACACCAATAGCTGTTTTTCTGTGAGAAGTGATTGATTTTTTTTAAAGAACTGTAGATAATAGTTAAGATTATAAATGATTTAAAAAAAAAGAAAGGATGTCCTACAAGTAGTTTAAAGGGATTAAGTTTTAAATCCAACACTAAAGGTTCTATTTATCATATGTGTTTGTACTGATGTTCTGCAGATCTGCATTTTTTGTTTGTTTGTAAACCCAGCAGGCTAAAATAAACAAAATAAAACTATAATTTAATCCCCTTACAGAACCAATCACCAGTTCAAGATGACAGAGAAGACCCCGTGGTGGAAGGTATTCATCCCAAAGAAAAAGACTGGAGACTCCATCTTGGGCCCAAACTTCAACCCTTGGGAGCAGCAATCAGACTGGCAAAAAGACCCATCTTCAGCCTCCAAGACCACCGACCAGACCGTTCCTGCGCAGGGCTCCAACTTCCTCAGCGATGAGACCTTCGATGACTCCAAGCTAGAATCGGTGTTCAACGACACAACATGTCGCAGGAACATGAAGATATCGCGCTCGGGACGCTTCAAGGAGAAGAGGAGGCCCCGTTCAACGCTTCCAATTGAGGAGAAGGGGAGGGAAGGTGCAGCGTCTGGAAGGGAAGACCAACGGTGACCCTGAGGAGGGGCCTGTGTGCGTAAAAAGACTGCTTCACTACATTGCTTCAAAAGAAGGAGTGGGATTTCAATAGCCGAAGGAAATTCCGCCTCATGAAGCATTGTACTGTAAATGTTGGTTAGGATGTTTTTATGGGTTTTATCCCAATGACACTAATTCTAAATATGAGCTATCACCTAATATATATTTTTAAGATGATTGGGCATCTTGTAGGGTTATGTTACAAATGTTTGCATGCTTGTTGTTAATGGTTATTGAACCATTCTTCATGCAGAAAGGCCACAAAAGAAGACTCAAAAGGACAAATGAGAGAAGTAACAAAGCACTTTCCTTTCCTGTATGGGTATACGCCAGTATGAGATTGGAAGCGCTCTGTGCACATATCACCTTATTGACATAAGAATTTGTAATACAAATGTAGAGCATATCCACATGGAC
Organism: Jordanella pulchra; assembly: GCA_034780135.1. NCBI lineage: Eukaryota > Metazoa > Chordata > Actinopteri > Cyprinodontiformes > Cyprinodontidae > Jordanella > Jordanella pulchra. The sequence continues at coordinate 2,322 of JAUZNJ010001148.1, forward strand.
TGGCGACTTGTCCAGATTGTCGCCTGTCCATGGCATTCGCAGACAGGCCATAACCAACCCCCACTGGTACTTTCCAACTGTAGTTTTAGACAGAAGAATAATGGGTGGGGCTCCTTTGGTTCCCACACCTAAACTGTCAGATGTCTTTGTGGCCAGAAGTGTTTCGAAGTTGCTAAATTTATCTTTTCTATAAGTGGGGAAAAGAAAAACAAAACACCTTTGCTCACTTTCAGCAAGCTGACCAGCAGTGAAGAGCAGCAGGTTGAGGAGGGGCAGCGCTCCTTGCTAACACAGAACACGAGCCAATGCTTTCTCTGTCCTCATCAAACTGATTTTGGATGATAGTAACTGGTATCATGAAAATATATATACGTATATATTTTGTGGTTTTGAGACCACTTTTATTTTTTTGAAAACCTTGGTTTATCTTGTCAGTCACTGAACTGACCCATACCTAGTCTTCCCGGTTCATAAAATCACAAAAAATCCCTGAAAAAAAGTAATCAAAAATTGTTTTCTCTGAAAATAAGTAATGTCTTGTTGAAATACTGTTTTTTTATCATGTGTTTTAATAGTAATTAAGTATCAGTGCTGAAATTGTAGACATTTTTACATGAAGGATACTGCTACCTTTTGTAAGACTTTTGCAAAACAATGGACTCTGAGCAGTTTGAAGGATTCCAATGAAGGTGAATTAAATGCACAAGAGAAATCAAAAGCTATTTTTATGAAGGATTAAATTAAATCAGGCATATCTTATCAAGTTTGTTGCAAAACTACTGAAAATAATGTGCTTCTGATATCCAGATGAAGATATGAAAAAAAAAAGATGTGGGAATCTTGCAAACAGTAGCTGTGTAGTTTGGATCATCGGTGAAAGCCTTACATAAAGGCAAAGTGAGAAATAAATCTGCAACGGCTGACTGTCCTCTGTGTCTGGTTGTGCTTCAATATCTGATGAGTTTCTTAAACTGAATATTTAGAGGGAAACTATTTTAATCTTTTTTTAATCCTCTCATCTTGGTAGAGCATAATTTAGTTCTGTTTGGAAAGAAAAGCAAGATATCCAAAAACACAAGGTGGGGGGGAAACAGGAAAAATGTGCTTTTTTGGATCTCAATGCCTTATGAATGTATCTTTAAAAAAAAAATCATCTTTTGAAGTCAGTTTATACACAAAGCCTCCAGCATAAGCCAATCTCTCTGCTTTAAGGAGGACCTCACCAGTGTTGCTGCATTCCTTTGCAGCTGTAAAAGGTTTAGGGTGTGTTTTGACATTAAGTGCGTGCAAAGGTAATGAAGCATTGTTTCCTTTAAATCAAATAATATTTTTAGTTTGATTCGCATCAACTATCTCACAGTAATTAAGGTGCAACAGGTTAAACAAGAGCTGGATTGTTTGAAGATGAGTGTTCCAAGTAAAGAAGAGCTGTAATGTCGTATTTCCAACACAAGAGGGCGAATTTGTGTAATTCCATAACAGCGAAAGTAGGATAGAGAGGACCAGGATAAAACTATTTACAAACTGCGTCATTTTAGCATGAATTAAGTGTCTACTTTCTAGTCCGCGCCTAAGCAAACAATAAAGACAATTAAATTGAGCGTTTAAGTGTTTTTGAAAGCGACAAAGCCATCTCTCTTACCATTGGTGCTTTGTTTGTTATGTGGCGTTAAGGTGTGGCTTGGTAATGTGCGTCTCCTGCAGAGCGCCTTTGGTAAAACAAACCGCTACTGCTCTTCATCTGGACCAGCACTGCACACTGGACATCAGGCCACGATGGACATGGATATGAGATAAGAAGTTTTTGAAAAGGTTTTTTTAAAGGTCTTTACGGGATTCATCGTTTTATCTGTGGCGTCTTTATTTGGCTAAACTTAACTTTGTCAGTTCCGTTATAAACTATGTACCCATGAAGAAACTTATGTGCTGAACTTTCAAGCACCAAAGCTGTCTCTGCAGAAATTGTATTTTTTTTTTTTACAAGGTAAGGTATTATTATTATTATTATTATTAAACGGTTTAATGCAACAAGTGGATGTTTTTTTCTTTTCTGAAAACCTGACATATTTATGTTTAGATCTGGTGAAGAAACCTTGCAAAACCTTTCCCTCCCCTTGTAATTTTTAAAAACTTCTCTTGTTACACACCTCACTGCAATTTGAGAGGACGTAGATCGGCTCATATATGTGAATTAAACTGAATTTAAAGAAGAAAATCAAACACGATTTTTACATTTTTCTTTTACAAATAAAGAGTGGCTTGCATTTGCATTTACCTTCCTGATGAGAGTCAGAATTTATTTACATTTACAGAATATAATCTATGCATCTTTTTTTGAAAAAACATATTATACTTAATCAGATTGTTTGAAATATGTCTGGAAAGATTAGCTTCTCAATCTTGCCACCGTATCTAAATTGAACTTTTTCCAGACTTTGTGCAAATTGTACACATTTTGTCACTCAATTGTTCATCTCTGTTAATCTTATAATGCTGAAAGGGAATCTTAAATCTTTTGCAGCCCGTGGTGGATTTTGTTGCAGGATTTCCTTGTGTTTAGCATCAGCCATCTTCTAAACTAAAACTTTAACCAGATTTTCTGTCTCAGCTACAGAATGAACCTCAAAGCATGGTGCTGCCATCACCATGCTTTATAGAGGGAGGCGTGGGGTATTTTTCACTTCTCTGCCTCACACAGAGTTTTGCTGTCAGGCCAAAATGAGGCTGAATCTGAGTCTCATCTGAGCATAAGAAATAAAGACAGTTTTAACTTTATATTCCTTGTTTTAAAAGATCATCTTCACTAAGACTGAATCTACAAGCACTCCAGTTACTTGTCTAGGTCACATGAGCTGTTCTTTGTCTCTGTTAGCCAAAATAACTTTCTGAGTGAAAGATAAGGGGGACAGAAGAAGATAGCATATTGACAATCTCTGCAGCACTTGCTCAGCTAACCAACGCCAATTCTTTACCCTTTTTAGCATCTGAACAAGCAGAAGAAGAAACATCTTGAGAAGAAGAGAGTTTCCAACATGCAGAACATGAACTGTGCAGAGACACTGAAGAGAAGGGAGTTTAGTTTAACAACAATACAGGTCCTGTTCTGCGTTTATTAAACTGTTGAGGAGGAGCGGATTCCACAGGGATAAGTGTATAAAAACATCAGGATGCCTGAAGTATGTCTTAAATGTTTGTCAGTGAGCAGATGTCTTAGAGACATTTGTAGGAGCACGTTGGTTAGAACTTGCTGACATCCTCCTGGGTCTCAGCTGGTGTTCACTGATAGGAAGACATCCTGGATGGAACAACTGCGGGGTACTTCCAGAAAAAAAGAGCACCGTATTTGTACAGTGTGCCGTCTTCCTCTAGTCTTTCCTCAATGTATTTTCCTACCATTAACTGAATTGAGAGCCTTTCGTCACACACTGACTGAAGGGTAGGGGTCCAGTGCTCCTCACACAACACTCCCTATTGTTTCCACCCCAAGCCCAGCAACAGGGCATTGTGGGAAGAAGAGTTAGATAGGAGGCGGAGAGTTGTGTCAGGTTTCTGTGGAGAGGATGGAGGGCTTTCTGTTTCCTGTTTTGTGCTATAGGTCTTCCTGTCCAGGAAAAAAGGCCAGGAGTTCACAATCCACGGCCTCCTTTACTCGACGGGAGCCTAAGACAACCCAAAATAAAAAGAGATCGGATGTAGAGGCACTACAAAAGGAGCTGTGGTAATAAAGTGTGCATTGTCTTCTGCAGGTATCTGAAGCCCAAGCATGCCAGCGCCACCCCCTCCCCCGCCACCCCCGCCAGGCCCCCCACCACCACCTCCGCCCTCCGCTGCCCTGCCACAGGTCAGCCTGTCTACCTCCAGATCGTTCTCATTCGTTTGTGAACGCTCTCTCGTGTCACTGACACCTGAAGGCGGCTTTTGCATTATTGACTGCTGCACACAGAGATCTGGAAACACACTCGTCTCTGGGTGGCAGGAAGGTGTTATGTTTCCACAGTGGACTCACAGTGTCCTCTCTTCAAATGTGCTGATGCATGGAGCGCAGTGACAAAACGGCTCAGTAATCTAAACTTCTCCTGGTTCTGTGTTGGGGGGGGGGGATGTTGTTCATCTTATTATTATTATTTTGAATCCATATATTGACATCTCCTTGATTAGCATGATATGTGAAGATTATCAGATACTTTTCTATATTTACATATTAATAGATATGTATTATTTTAGATCGTAACACTTTTAATTTCAACCTGTGCAAGATGCACGATCACAAAGCAGTAAAAAAGTTACAAAGCGAAAGAAAAAACTATACATGTGTTTTTTCAAAAACAATTAAAATGGCCTGTTCCTTTTAGAAGTAACGTATTTAGTAAATAGTCCACCTGTGTATAACTTGATCCAAGTATAAATGCAGCTGTTCTATCAAGGCTTAAGAGGTCCATTAGTGAACACTGTTGTATAAACAGTGCTTACAAGAACACTAGTTTAAAGCAAAGTTAGTTTATCACTAATTGTATTTAAATGGCCTAGTCAAAGTCCATACTCCATTCTAATTGAGAATCTCCGGTGAGACTTGAACTGTTACAAGCTTGAGTTGAAGCTATTTTGCAAAGAATGGAGACAAAATTCAATATCCACATTTACACATCTGGTCAAAGGGATACACTGAAAGACCTGCTGCTGTAACTGGATACAAGTTCACAAAAGCATTTTTAAAATGCATGCATTTTTTTAATTCTTCATGTTTTGTCCATCATATAGAATTTTAAAAGGTATAATGCATAAGAAGGTGAGAAGGTGTTTTTTTATAGGGAATAGGGTAGGGGTAAATTCTAATTATTAAAAAAAAGATAAAACTGATGTAAGACGCGTCTGCTTTTCTCTCGGTGCGACAGTCCCCTTCAGAGCCTTCTCAGCTCCAGCCTGGCAGAGGAGTTGGAAGGAATGCCCTGTTGGCCGACATCCAGAAAGGCGCCAAACTCAGGAAAGTCACACAGGTCAACGACCGTAGTGCTCCTGTAGTTGATAGTAAGTCCCACGACCTTATCGTCCGATCCTGAGGACGTTTGATAGAGAGTCTATTTAAAAATGACCTGATGTGATTACTTCATGTAAGAAGGGCATGAAAGATGAGAGACTGGGAGGAGATTATGCAGGTCAAATGTGTCTGTGGTCTATATTTGAACACCTTGCCACTAACTGGACCCTGTTAAACTTTAGGAAGGAATGCCCACAGAGGCTAATAAACACAGCATATGATTTCTGATCTCCGTCTAAACAATTAGACTGGGAAAAAAACATATTTAATAGATTAACAAAGTACATGCACTGCTTATAATATGATTTACCAGCTATGCACATTGTAATTAGATATGATTTTTTGAAAAACTGCTTTAAGACAGTGGAAAAGAGGTTTGTGTCATTTATAATGCTCGGATTAAACACTGATCCCCAACATTTTGATACATATTCAGCCTTTTCTATAAAACTGGTTTCTATCATATTTATTGAATTTGTTGCAATGTTATCGTTAATCAAATATAACTAATACATGATTTTTTTAGCAGAGTATAAGGCTAACAATGCAGATGCTGGTGCTTCTCAAAGTTCATCAGCTGGGATGGCTCCCACAGGACCCTCTTTAGGTGGACTGTTTGCAGGAGGCTTTCCCACCCTCAGGCCTATAGGCCACAGAGAATTAGCAGGCAAGACCCTCGGTGGGTTCAGTGTATTCTGTGTTTAATAAACGGATCTGTTGTTTATGTCAATCCTAACGATGGCTCCTTTGGTTATCTGTATTCCGTGAAGTGTCCCGGTCAAGCTCTGCTGCCTCTTTGAGGCCACAGTGGAACCCTCCCACACCGACCGACTCCAGCAGCCTTCCAGAGTCTCAGAAGACGACAGAGATCCAAACCTCCTTCCAGCGTCTCCTCACTCCCTCTGCCTCTGCTCCTCCCTCCCCGTCTCACAGCAGCAAACACCCGCCACCTTTCCCTGCGTCCTCACCCCCAACGCCTCCACCGGCCCCTCCCTCCGTCCCTCCCCCACCTCCCCCCCCTCAAGCCCTCCAGGAGCGACCGGCCAGCAAACCGCCGTCTCTTCCCTCCTGCCCTCCTCCTCCCCCTCCACCCCAGATCACCAGACCCACCTGGCTTCCTGTTCAGCATTCTCACCGTTCAATGGTGGCCCAGCCTTTTGCCCCCCCTCCTCCACCCCCCCCTCTGACTCACCCGCCTCCTTTCTCCATCCCAGGGGACCGCTCCTCAGGTTCCTTCTTCTACTCTCCTGCCTCTGCCTCCTCTGAACCATCTAGGTTCCCTATTCTGCGTGACAGCCCTCTTGGACCTCCTCCTCCTCCTCCACCACCTCCTCCACCTTTACCTACGTCCTTTACCCCAAGCAGCCCAACCAACCTTCCACCACCACCACCCAAATCGGCCCCTGTGCCCTCATCAGCCATGCGCTCGCTTCCACCTTCCTTCCCCTGCAACGTTCCCACTCGGCGGCCACCATCTGTACCAAGAAGTTTAGGTGGGTTGTCTCTTTGATGTCAGCAGGGAGGCCTTTTTTTTATATCCGCTTTTACTGTCCACAGCATTATGCATCATGCAGGTCATTATAGAAGACCTGAGGGTTAAAACTGCACACAGTGATTTTGCAGAATTGGGAAAGTAGTCAGTTTTTTAGCTATATAAGTCACGTTTTAGGGGAAACATCAGAGAAAAGAGAAAAAAAACGTACAGTGTAATGGCTGTTTGAAAAACATAACTGCATTACACATAAACACTGATTGATATATAGTATATATTAAAGGCTTTACATAGCAGATTTTTCTTACCCCTTTATGTTATATGTAGCATAATCATTATATATGAGCTGAATCTGACTGTCCCGATTCAGTTTATTATGTACCTATTGAATTTCATTTTAGTGGAAATATGATACCTTTGATATGTTAACATTTCATCCTAAAAGTGTTTGCATTATCCTCATTATACCAACAATTGGAGGCTATTTAAAAAGAAGTAAATTCTATGTTAAGAATTAAATTGCAGCAGGATACAATTTTTCAGTGTCAGTGCAGGAAAAGTAACAATGCTGCTGAGATACTCTGACATGATGTCCCCAATTCAAAGGCTGGAATTGGGGATGACTGCATTCATAAATGTCCTTAAGTTAAAAACAGTTGAGAGATTTAGAATATGCCATTAGAAGATAGAGTCAACATAAAATTGTGCTTGGATTAAGTCCTCTGACTTCTCTCTGTGTATAAGTAAACAGAAGCAGCTCTTTGTGGCTCTTCAGAGTCTAGGTTGGAATCTCTGGCAGCTCTCACACCTTGTCATTAAATCCAGCACTGTTAGATAACCCTGCGGTCTGGGTGTGCTTGGAGAGTTTATGCAACACGCCTTTACTCTGAGAAATATTAGCCAGCTTTAGAACGTAGCATATGGGCTTGCCAGATCAAACCCTGAATCCGTCCGTGTCTCACTGACAGGTGGGGATCGCCTGCTGGCTCCTCCTCCGGCTCCTCCAGCACGTTCCCCCACCACAGAGTTGTCCAGCCGCATTCTCCCCCCTCCACCACCTCCCCCTCCACCCCCATTCAGCCTCAGGAATGGACACCTCCACAGTATGGGTACATTTTCTGTATTTTTCAGCGCATTAAAGTGAGGATGAACAGTTACAGTAGAAAGAGTGTACACAACATTTGGATTGCTGCAGTTTTTTCATGTATTTTTTTGACTCTGAGGAGTGTTTAATTTTTCTAAAACCTCCACATCTTGTTTTTGTTTTGCCTGTTAGAGATTTGCCCTCTTTATGTTTTACAAATGTGTTGTCGTTTAAAAACATTTTTCAAAACTTGTAAAAATGGAGATTTAAAAGTTTCCTTAGTTTTGCAAACAAAAAAAACATTAAATAATTGTTCCCATTTGGCTAAATGATACCTAAATTTATTATAGATTGATTTAATCAATTCATGCATTTAATTAGTGTGAAAATTGTAATAAAAAGATGATGAAATAATTATAATCAGGTACTAAATCATATTTAGTATTTCTTTTGCATTTTTTTATTTACTATAGGTCTCTTTACTTAGTAGTTTTTGTATCTATTAGAGGGACTCGCTAATTTGAATTCCTAAATAAGTCACACATTAATTTAATTAGTAAGATAACTTTTTTCCTTCAATAACTAATGCTTTAATTTAAGTAGTTATAACCAAATATTAATGTGTTACACTCACAGTTGTTGTGTGACCAGATTATTTAAATCTTATTTAGGTCCTATTCAAGTAAAACTTAACATTTTCATTTTATTTAGTTCATCTTTTTTCTCCAGTTGAGGACTTTGAATCCAAGTTCCAGTTCCATCCGATAGAAGACCTCCCCCCACCTGAAGAGTTTAAGCCTTTTCCTCGGGTTTACCCAAGCAAAGAACACAGAGGTAGAAACTCTAGGCTCATGTAGCCCTTGCAAAACTATTTATACTACTTTTTGATACATTTGTTAATGGTATACAGCCACAAGCTACAGTGCAATTAATTGGATTTTATAGGGCAGAATGTCATCAAAATGGTTTTAACTATGGGTTGAAATGAACCTATGTTATTCTATCCTCCAAGGACCAAAAATATAGTCCTTGGAGAGGATTGGGGAAAAACAGAAAGTCTTTAGTTTTCTTGTTGTCTTGTTGTAAAGTAAAAATATGGAAGAATGTTTTCTGACTATGTGTGAGGAGAAAACTACCACTGCAGATCACACAGTACATTTAACTGTGGAACGCAGTGATGGCAGCATCATGCGATGGGAATCCTTTTCTTCAGCTGAGACAACCAGTTGTTTATCGTAGGTGTTCGTTCAACCAGTCTGAACTGGTTATGGCTATTTTGCACCAATATGTCTTTCCTGTTCATATGACTCTGTGCTGATCTATTAGAAAGAAACCTGAATAAAGCATGCAGAAGTTTATTAGTGCAACCTAAAAATGTGAAGTTTATAAATCTAGATACTTTTGCATTTTTTTCTAAATGTTATCTCACTGCAGTCTCATCCATTTGCCTTCTCTTTCAGTGAACCCCAAACCACCCGGGATCAGGACACGCCTCAGATGAGTCATAGATCCTCTATTTTCCTTCGTGCTCTTCCTCGGTTGTCCGACGGCTCCAGATCCTCACAAAACAGCCACAGATTCTCAGTTATGTTTAGTATGTTTTCAAGTACTGCACGATTGTCTGAGGGAGTCAAACAGGGTCGGGCCTTACACTGACTATGTGACCTCTGACCTTTGCCAGTGGAATGTTTTCAATGTGTGTGAGGAGGAGGACCTCGACCGACTACATGCAGCCGCTACACATAAAGTCCAGGAACAGTCTCCCATAGCCCCCTTTTTTAAAACATTTTTTATAAATTCACACGTTAATAGAAGGATAAAACAAAAAGAATGTTCTCATTACCTCATTTCAACTTTGTTTACCGCATTTCAAGCCAAGACTTTGTAAAAACAAGCAAATAAGTTCTTGATGATGTATAAAAGTAGAATTTTATGAAGAATTTGGTTAGTTTAACTTTTTTAGTGTTGAACTGGAAAAAAGATGCACATTTTTGTGGCTGTGCTGCATTTGAGGTCAAGAAACAAACATCCCATATGGATACTTAATTATATTGCAGGGGACTCTCAACCTGCTTACTCAGTAATCTTTTTTTTTTAATAGTAGGGGTGCTTCTTTGTGATCATGTAACTTTTAATTTCTAGAAAATAGTTTAAGACTGAGATGTTGGGAAAGGGATTAATAGGAGGTTTGAGGTTCAGATTTTGTAAGTCAAATAATGAGTTTCACTGTTTTACTTTCTATAATCCTCGAACCCAGTGTTTAACACTTGAGGGGACAGCGCCACCTGTTGGTTAAATGTGAAAGTATCATCAAACTGATTGGCAGGAATCTTTTAATTAATCTATTCATTTTATGATCCCTTCTGCTTTGAAAGGTTGATTAGAAGAACTGAAAGAAAAAGTATTTGGAAATGAAATAAAGTCTACAGAATTTTGTATACAATCCGTTGTTGACAGGTTTAATAAAGGTGTGACAGCTCTTTATTAAGTATTTTGTATGGCTTGAAACGCTGAAAAAAGGCACTACTTTGTCTTTGTAGAAAAAAAAATCATTAGATTTAATCTAAATAAAGAATGAAAGATATTATATTCAACATATTTTTCAATTTACAAGCAAATTCAAGATATTATAAGATCGAAATCCCTTTCGGGAAAGATTTAAAGGTTTCTCTTTAAAAACTAATTCATGATATTATCTTTAAAAAACTATCAGGGTAAAAAAAGAAACAGAAAAAAAGTAAAAACAGTCAAAAAAAAAAAAAACTCCACAAAGACATTTAAAATATTTGCTTTTCTAGATTCGTTGGAGTCATTTGATCACATTTCCAATCAGACCTTAACATTATCTTCATCAATAGTTTGTGCATAGAATGATTTGAGTTTTAAAAAAATTATCTTTAAAAAAAACAAAAAAAATTATCATTCTGTTTAAAATATATGATCCAACCAGTTTCCCAGACTGCATTTCTCCATTTTTCACTCCAGTGTCCTGCTTGGATAACTTGAGAATCTTTGTATTTTAAGATCCACAACACTGTTACAGTTCGTCGTGTTTGTATGTAAACTCTCTTGAAGATATGAAACCGTCTTTGTTCTTGTCTTCTTTGGCAAAGATGTCTGCCGCCATGTTCTCGTGTAAAGTGTCATTAGGTGGGTAGCCATAGCGTTCAAACTCCTTCTTCACATATTCTTTTACCTAAAAGATGCAAATACAGGAAATAGTTGGTTAACTAGAAAGTAAAAGACTTTAAAAAACACACAAAAACGAAACAAAAAACAGATATCTAATACATTCAACAAACACATTTTCTGTATTAATAGATTATGTTGAATCTTTTGAATAACAAAAAATGAAAATTGGGATCAAAAGCCACAAAAAAAGAGGTTTACCAGATTTATGGAATTACAGTGGAAAGATTTTCACAGCCTGCCATACTTCTGTTTTGTTCTTTAGAGAAATGCATCAAGCATTGATGCAAAGAGTCATTTCTAAATAATTATGTTTTGTATTTGTAATTTAAACTAATTTGAACCTATATGAAAATACGAAGCTTAATATAATGCTGAATAGATTTGGTCATATAGGTTTTGCTGTTAGGATTACACAATCAGCCATCAGGTTTAGGTGAGAATTGTTGTTTCTTAACCAACTCAGTTTAGTTTTTTCCCTCTTCTATGTGAAATATTTGGGTAACAATAAAACAAAAACATAGAAAATTAGGAAATGTCAGGGTTGAATACTTTTTCATGACACTGTAGACTAAGTTTGTTACAGAAAAACACAATAATAGTGTTTACCTCATATTTGGAGAGCCTCCAATCGTCGTTGAGGTCCATCTCCTGGAAGGACTCGTGAGATCTTGGACCATTTCTGATTTCAAGCAACTCAACCAGGAAGGTTGAGTTGCTTGAAGGTCAGTTTGCTGTTAGGTGGGATTTTACCTGGTCACAGATAACATGGAAACAAGTCAGTTTAAAAGATCACTGATTTAAAAGATTACAATGATGTGGTTTTAGTAGCTCAGCCAAGATTTTAGATACTAGCTGCTGGTTTTGGTTAGTGTACTTTGTGCTTACCAGAGTAAAGCACAGTAATGTCTGCATGCTCTATTCTGACTCAGAGCTGAGAGGAAAGCCAGTTTAGCATGACCGTCCTAGAAAACCAATGAAAGCCTGACAATGAAATATAGATTTAAGGCTTAGAGAGAGAGACTAGGCATGTCCAGCAGCATGCATTGGAGACAGAGTATGGGTTAGTTCTCACTACCTTTCCCTTCTTCCCCATAGGCCAGGGATGGAGGTATTAGCAGTTTCCTCTTCTCTCCTGAACACATGTCCTGTAGGCCTAGATCCCAGCCTTTGATTACTTCCCTGATGCCCAACGTGAACCACATTGCTTGCTCGTTGTTTTTTCGACTGGTGGGAAAACATAATGAGAAAGAGGCCAATTCAGTAGAGTCAGAAAAAGTCCAAGGAGTTTGTTTTGAGTTTCACATAGATGAACAGACGGAGACATAAAAAAGGTAGAAATATTTAATGTGGAATAAACAAATAGAAAATGTATTGAAGTAATACCAGAATCAGACTGAAGTGAATTGTAAAGTGCCTTCAGATAACATGGTGTGATTTTTTTATATAAAAATAAACTGAATTGAATTGAACAAAGAAAAACAGAGTTGTGGTTTTCTTTACAGCAAGAAAATCAAAATAACCTGTTTGCAATCACCTGCTTAGTTAGTACCAGTTATGTTTTATAATATTTTGGATTTTATTCTACGAGCCTCATCCGGTTCTATGAAGCACATATAGCTGTTGTGACTGTCAGGTACTGTCTTCGGTTTATCAGTACCATTTGAATTATTTAAGGATGGTAATGTTTACTGGGTGAGGGTGATGGCATTGGGTACAATGGGATACATGGTTTATCAATGAGACTACTGGCTTAAAAAAAAACCAAAGTAAAATATTTTCCGGGAAAATGTATCTTTCCTGTCTACCAAAACAAAGAAATAGAAGCAAACTCCTTTCAGCCAGCTGACTGGTAGTATGCAGCAACAAGTGGGCAGAGGGAGTATAGCATTACTCATACAGCAGTAAAAGAAGCTTTTCGCTGGAATGTCTTTAAAAGTATTATATAATATAATCTGTATTTCTGTATTTCAAGTGTATTTACCTTAATGAAAATTTTCATGAACACCTTTTCTTTTTTTTTTTTTTTTGGGGGGGGGGTCAAGAGAGTAAAAGGATCAGATAAGGACAATTGATGTGCACAAACAAGTTGATCAAAGGAAGGTCTAGGCGAAGACAACGTTTTTTATTGTTATTTAATGGATAATAATAGTATTTTAGCTCAAAGAACATGTTGGAGTATAGGGAAATATTAAGATAATTTCTTTTACTAATTGTTTCAAAGTTAAGGAACAATTAAAAAAAATATTAAGATCATGTTGGAGTATAGGAAAATATTAAGATCATTTCTTTGACTAATTGTTTTCAAAGTTAAGGGACATTTTTTTAAAAAATGCGTCAGTAAACCATCTGAATCGTGTACCTGGAGTAAAACATGGTCCCGTTCTCAAAGTACCCGTCGTGATGCACCAGCAGCATGTCTCCATACTTGGACTTTCGGTGACAGATGAACGGCCTGTGCAGAACCTCTATGTTTACTTCAGGTTCGGGAAGTTTCCCGACGCAAACTGATGCTAGCATAGCAGAGCCGAGCAAACTCAACACGATGAAGAACATCCTCTCACACTCAGCTTCGGGTAAGTTTAAGCAGAAACACGCAGATCATACAGCTTCAACGTGGCAGGAAAGATTCACTATTCAAGCTGCTGCAGGACTCTCTCCTCTGATTGGATGCCTTCCTCACAAACCCCGCCCATCTGATTGACAGTCATCTTTCCCCCCTTTTTTTCTTTTTTTTATGATTAACAGAAACAAACAAAGAAGAAACGGGTTAATTTATAATTTATACACCAAGAGAGAAAAACAAATTGCAAAGATGAATGGAATCAAATATAGCACAAATAATGAAATACGATAACAAATAAAAAGAAAAACAATACAAGCAAAATTAAAAAAATAAAGGGATAGGTTTAGAGTGCTTTTTATTTAAGAAAAGAATATTCAGGGTATTATTACACATTTCTTTAAGAACACTAACTGAATTGTCTATAGTTACACCATAGATTATGTCTTTTTCTTACAGCATTTTAAGAGAAGGAATTTAAGAAATTAACTAAACAAATGTCAATCCAAAAGGCCTTGAAGTCCATGTAGTGAAAAAAATAGTTTGTTGTTTCAGTATTATCACAGAAAACAATTTATTGTTTCAAAATCAAATTGCTTTTTCCTCAGCTATAATTTAAATAAAAAAACATTGAGAAAAAAATGAATACAAAATAAATAGAAACTGGTTTGATGTCTAAAATCAAACGTTACTGTGTTTTCAGCCTTATAATAAGTTTGTTTTGTTTCTTTGTTTGGGGGTTTTTATCAGTAAATTGACACTGAAATTCCTAATTTTCACAGAGGACAGCAAAAATAATACTGATGAAGACTTCAAACCTACAGAATACAATTAGTTAGCGTTAAAGTTGCACAATATAATCGAAGATTTCTCTTTGTTGCAACTAACAACCTATTTGCTTTGCACAGACGGAAGGTAATAAAAGTGAGCAAATGTAATCGTTCCATTTATAATATGTGAACATGTTGGTGTGTCCGCAGTGTTCGTTTCCACCTGCATTATCTGGTTGTCCTGCATCCCAGTAAAGAAAGTCCATCTTAGACCCATCTGACCACATCCAGGATCCTTCCTTGTGAATATCAGAGAGTCCAACCCAGGTGAAAGCCTGAGAAGTATCAAAGCTCTTGATCATGAAATTGACAAAGTTGTGTTCTTCCAGACTGTGGATGGACACCAGGTTACCCCCCTGTGACAAACAGTGGAGCTCAGCATCAGCCCAGGTCATTCTCGTGGCAACATGCTTGTAGCAGCGACCGTTGAAGTTATACCAAAAATCGGGACAAGCGTCTTGCTGAAGCTCTAGTTCACTTCCATTTAAGGGAGACATGGCAGCCAGAGCCAGACCTAACAAGAAGCACCAAAACATCTTGGAATCAGAGTAAAAATTAAACCTAGATGTTAACGCCTCACTGAACCTCATTGGTGGTATTACGCAGTCATCTTCCTCTTTTCATCTATTTTATATCCCATAGAGAGGTGTATACCTGATTCCTGGGATATCATTGGTCAAATGCATTTTACAAAACAAAAAGAAAATCATTAACCTAACATGTCCGCATGATGTCTAAAAGGCTGTATAACCTCAAAATGATAGTTAACATTTTTACTATAGTTTGACAGCAGTGTTTTCCTTTCTCTTGGCCTCTAGAATTTGATAATTATACGATTCATGCCTTTTTAATATTTTTTACAGTCCTACAAACACTGTAACTTAAGGAACTCCCTGTAGGGATTAGTAATGTAGTCCTATCCCCCAGCCTGCCTCCCATCTGTCCATATCAGTATAAAATTGTTCCGCTAATACTGTCCTTCTAAGGTCGTTTATCCATTATTTCATGTCTATTTAAAGTTGAAAACAGATTAACAAACTGTACGAACAGTTAACATATTAAGCACTGTTTTCTTCTCACTCCTTTTGAACAAAGACTTTTCTTTTTCAGTATTGTCTTTTTCCTTTTTTTTTCTACATTTTTTTTCAATTATTGTTATTTTATGTTCAAATAAAACCTTTAAAACCTAAACATACTCTAAGCATTATTTGTCCTTCACTCTCTGCCATTTAATCCATCATGTTTTCCAGTTTTAGGATTATTAAACTATTTGTTAAATGCCTAAATAATGAAAAGATGAATTTAGTAGATATTGTTGGATTTATTTTAATTACTTCCCACAAAGTCGGGAGTTTACATATCTTTAAAGAAATATTAAAAAGCCTATACCACCCAATCATAGCATTTTAAGTTACCAAAGGAAATCCAAAGCCTCTTGGCAAAGACCATGTACTTCCCTGGTAGCAATGTTTAGCTCTGTCATTCACATAGTCCTCATAAAGATCCTCCTGTTCATTATAATCTAAACACAAGGTAGCTTGTATATATTACATAGGAGGGGCTCAAGATGGACCTTTAGGAAAGTATTTTTTGGTGTCCTTTTATTTCATTTGCCCTGCTATGTTTTAGGGTTTTAAATATAGATTGAAGACTTTGTTTTTCCTTTTCCCCAGTGTGTATTTCGGTATATTTTGAACCACTGCAAAACAAATATATCTTTATGCACAAATAAAATAACCCTGAACCTTGAATCTGTTAGTGGAACAAATCCAAGGGGTACTGCAGCTGCACAATCTGCTTCTAATGTTGAGCAACAGATAAATCTTATTTACATGAAATATCTGTCCTAGATTGACACACTGGGAATGAACAATTCAGCTGAGGTGAAGCGCTCTTCTCAGAGAGAAGAATTTAGCAGTATGAATTATATTAACTATTATTAACAACCGTTTTGTAAAAATCTGCAGAGAAAAACCACTGCAAGCATATTAGATACTAGAAGCTGAAGTGTTGTTTATGTTCAAATATAAAGTGGAGAATAGAGGCCTGGCCTTAGATTATACAGTACAAACCCCACAAAATAAGATATAGTAATCTACGAATAAAACAATGTTAGCAAGTGAAGCAATAAGGCCGTTCCAAAATGTTTATTTTGTCCTTTTGGTGCCTGAAAATAATTTGTGCACAAGGCACAAATGGCAGACATTAACCCTGTTGCACTTTTCTGCTGGCATTATCTCTCTCTCTCTCTCTCTCTCTCTCTCTCT
>JAUZNJ010001159.1:0-18779 GCA_034780135.1 Jordanella pulchra
ACTCACAGTTGAAGAGTACCTATGATAAAAATTACAGTCTTCTACATGCTTTGCAAGTGGAAAACCTGAAAAATCAATAGTGTATCAAATACCTGTTCTCCCCACTGTATATACACACTCTCTCTCTCTATATATATATATATACACACACCTTCAGTGGACATGGTTTGGTTTCCAACAGATTTTTAGACCAGGCCAAACCAAATCAATTGTAAGAAATTATCTGAGGAGCCGTATTGCTTGGAGCATTGATCGAGAAGCAAAATAAATTATCTAGAGGAAAGTGCATCTCATGGGGTTTCTGTTGCTACTTTGTCAGTCAAAATGTAGTTGTGAACATGCACTTCACTACCCTATGACATGTTTTCAAACTATAATTTTTTTCAGATCTGAGCTTTTGGTTACTTTTTCTCCTTCTTCTACTCAAATGTGCTGCTCTTACATCACATCCTCTATTCGTGCAGCGGTACCCTGGAACAGACACCAATTCACAATGCAAGCAAATGTGTCCAGATAAAGTGTGCCATGACAGGCAGTTGTGAGGGTCCAGTTCTCTGGTTGGGTCCTGGACTGGTTTCATTCCCTCTTGAAACTAGGTTCAAGCAAAATTCCAAAAGTTTGGCGTGAAAACATTAAATGAAAATGCTTCCTTTTGCTGTGATAGAAAGTATTGAAAAACCAGTGATCTGCCAAAATGTTAAAACACAGCAAGATATATTTTAAGCAACATTTACCCAGATAATAGTTTTTTTGTGTTTGTTTAAAATTAGCACCCTCATGCAGAGAGCTAGCAAGTATGTATTTTGCTGTCATTTTAATGTAGCTCTAGTTAGCTACACTGCTAGCAGTTGACTACAAAGCTAAATAGAGAACTATGTCAAATCTAAAATGTGCTTTTTACAGTTAGATATTACGTTTTTTGTATAGGCCTATAACCTTTATTATTGGTATTTACTTTTCACATAGTTTGACAATTGGTAGAATTACAAAAATCTCTGAAACAAAGCAAAGGAAAAAAACGGACTAATTTCAGACTTCTCTCATGTTTCTTTCTTTTTTCCCCCTCCTCTTGTTTCAGGTTCCTAGAAAGGCAGTTTTATGCTACCATCAGGGGAACAAGAAGCCCCTAACCCCCCCCAACTCAATTTAGGCAGAAACCCACACTGAACCCACCAGCTCGTCTTGGCTCCATGCACTCCTCTCGTCTGCTCTTTCAGACAACCCCTGGGAGAAGTTTCCAAGCCCCCCACCACATGAACCACACTGCTCTGCCATGCCTGTCTTTAAGCACATCAAGGGGAGCTCAGCTCGACTTTATGCAGCTCATATCAGTAGTAAAATGACATGCATGCAAAAATACAGCCCTACTAAAAAAAAGTGTGGTTTCAGTTCATATGTGGTCTCTGAAGACAGTATTCAATCTGAGGACAGATTCAGGCTTTGTTACTTGAAACATATTTGCCATCAGACACAAGTTTTAAAAATTTTATGGGGCAAATGTAAAAAATGTAAACAACTTCATACTCTTTGTCAAGGAGGAAAACATTTTCCTCCATGACTTCTATGCTTTCACCAGGTTAGCTTAAAATGCACATATTGAGTTTCAGATCAGCATCTTTAATGTCATTGAGACATCTGTCTTTTTAAGACTGTTTTTTTATTTTACTTTTAAGTTGTCAGGAAATGTGTGCTCTCATTTGTGACTTTGTGAGATGAGGTGAAATTGAAAATGGGGTTATCTAGAGTTTATGAGTTGTGGAATCATTGGTACTTTCTCACAATGAACACAAAAGGAGTAGCTATCTTTATCATACCAGCTCATTTTAAACGCTAATCTGCAATGCTAACCCAATCATGGGTCAAATCTAGTCCATGTTGTTCTGTGTTAAATGTATCTTCTAAGTCAGATTTCTTATCTTGGAAAATATTTGCACTCAGGTTGAGCTTGTCCTACAAGCATAACAATGATTCTCTCCCAGTTTTCAAATTATAAACACTAAATGAACAGTTAAATAGAAATAATGCAATACTTTCCTATTGTAGATGGAACTTTTTGCTGAATTTTTTATGCATGTCAGCCATATTAAACTGGCAGCTGTTCTAAGACCTCTTAAGCAACACTGACCTTACGCCTCATGAAATAACACAGCAGTTATCACTGCTAACAAACACTGCGTGCGACAAGCTGATGTGTGACAAAAAATAAAGGCTTTTGTGAGCAGTTTTATCACAGTTATTGATGCTTCTAAATAGAGCAGGTTTAAAAACCATAGCTGTTCACTCAAAAGGTAGGCCTCTCAGCAGTCTGGTGAGAAAATGACCAAAAACTATATTTGCATATTTTTTAAAATTCCCTTTATCAAAGTAAAATTCTGATTTTAGGTGGTTTTCCATCTGAAGGAACTGAAAGTCTGACTGCTGCCTTTTTTTATCACGTGGAAAAGATGTAGTGAAGTCTGATCAAGACGTACTGTTCAAAATGGTGGCGTGTGCTGTCGCACCCTCCTTGGTTATAAGACTAAAATTGAGTTGTTAATGAGTCATTGAATGCATCTGCAGTTTTATTTTTTGCAGCGTCACACAATGGTACTTTTATATATATTATAGAGTATATCTACAGAGGCTGCAGAAGTATTAATATTTCTTGAACTTTTCAACATTCTGTCACATTATAAACACAAACAATATATTTTATTTCAATTTTATGTGACAGACCAACACATAGTGCTATACAGTTATGAAGTCAAGATAATTATACATTTTTTCTTTAAAATAAATAAATAATAACAACAACAATAAAGAAGGATGTTGAGCCAAAGTATTCAACCCCCACCCTGAGTAAAACTTTGTTGACAGTTGCAAATCTTCTAGGGTATCTCTCTAACAGCTTTGCACATCTAGTGATTGAAATAATTGCCTATTTTTCTTTTCAAAAGAGCTCAAGTTCAGTCAGATTAGATGGAGAGCTTTTGTGGACAGTGGTTTTCAGACTATTCACAAATTCTTGATTGGTTTTAGGTCTGAACTTTGACTGCGCCAGCCTAACACATAAATATGTTTTGCTTGGCCTGGCTTTATGTTTAGAGTCATTGTTCTTCTGGAAGGTGAACGTCCAAACGAGTCTCAAGCCTGTTAGAGACTTGTAAAGATTGCCTTGTATTCTGCTCCATCCATCTCAACTTTAAACATCTTTCCAATTCCTACTGAAGAGAAGCACCCCCCAGAGCATGATGCTGCCATTACCATATCTGACAGTAGAGATGGTGTGTTCAGAACGATTGAAAAATATGAAGTAATGAGTTTTGATACTTTTAGTAGTATCTGTTTATTTAAAATGATTCCCAAGTGCATTGATCATTTAGCACCTGAGCCACTAAGTACTTTTGTTGAGAGACAAAGCAGCATCTGAGTTACTCGCAGATCCTCAAAACATGACTGTAAAATACGACATTGCAGGACAAGCTTGTCTTCTCTGTTAAAGGCTCTAAGCTCTGGATCTCATTACCATCGGACATCAATACTGTAGCTAATTTTAAAATGTTCACTACCAGGCTTAAAAACTGGTTAAAGACAAACCAAAACTGTACTAATTTTTAGTCGTGATAAGTAGGTAAGGGTGAAGTAAGAGTATGAGATGAATGTTTTACAATTTGATCATGTTCTTTTTCTTAATTTCAAGCAGTGAAGTATTTAAATTTGATTTTATATAAAAGCCCAACAAAGAAAAGAGTTGAACATTAGCTTTAGTTTTAAACTTTATAAGCAGCACTTAAGTGACTTGCTTTTATCACTATGTCTGTTTGCATTGACCTTGTCAAATAGGATGAAAAGTAAAATGTAAAAATGCCAAATGCTGTTTTTTTTGTCCAAAATGTTCATTTCTGAGGCTTGTTCTACATGTGTTATGTGTCAACAACATGGCTAATGGCAAACTGCAATTGGGACTTCTTATAGTTTTCCTTATATAACAGCTTTCATTTTGCCACGTTTACCACATGTTTATGACTAATAGTTTTCCTGTGGACAGGGCCTCTTGGGTGCTGTTTTGATAGGCTTACAGTTGTGCCACACTTTTTATTTCCGGATAATTGATTAAACATCCATCCATCTTCTCCCGCGGATGGATGGATTAAATGGATGGATTAAACAATGGGCCATGAAATATTCAAGGCTTCTGTAGCCTAATTTTGCTTTCAACATCTCCACAACTTTATGCCTGATGTGTCTGATTCGTCCCATGGTCTTCATGATTCTGTTTGCTCCCCAGAATTTTCTTAACAAACCTCGGATGCCGTCACAGAGCAGCTGTTTTCGTATTGAGATTAGATTACACAAAGATAGACTCCTTTTAGTAATTAGCAACCATCAGGCAACCCCAGTAAGCAATTGGCTGCAATCAGAGAAAAGGCAGCTGAAAACTTGTCAGTTTTTTCTTATATATATGTTAAAAAGCACTTATAATTTGATCTGTGATTGACAGATAAATATATATGTACGTATAACATATACAACTCTGGTGGGTAGGAACTAGTTAAATTTGCTCATTTACTTGAGTAGCATTTAGAAAAAAAGAGTACTTTTAGGAGTAGTTTTACTGTGTCAAACTTCTTTCTTTTATGTTATTTTCTTGTAAATTATGGTTGATCCTACTTGGGTGAAATCTCTGACTTCTCTGTCCTCTGTGAGTAACGTGAACTATTCAGGTAAACATACAGCAAACAGGAGATATTATCAGTAAAAGTTTATTACCCCATCCTAAAATATATGCAGTTCTCACTGTAAGGATCGGTTTTCTAACTTTTATGTGAAAAAAGATTATTTGGTAAAAGTATTTCTTCCACATGAATCTGTTCTTTTATATTCATGACTTTATTTCTATCCATTATTGCTTTTGAGTCTTTAAAATACCAGATCTTGTTCATAAAGTCTGTCTGTCTGCATCGTTTCAGATGCTACTATCCAACAATTACTCAGTACTCAAGTAGCCTTTTTACCAAATACTTTTTTACTTTTAGTTGAGTAAAAAAATGTCTAAGTAGTGCTACTCTTACTTGAGTACAACTTTTGGGTACACCACCCACCACTGTATATATAGTAATATATATATGCCAGCAAACCATAATGTTTCTCTTTTTTTAGGCCACTATTATTTGATTACTAGCACAGTCTTAAAGCTCAGTCACGGACGTTTCACAGGGTGAAGTAAAAATAACTGCTATGACCAGAAAGTTGAATAACTATATATTTTTTAAAAGAAATGTGTCCACTCATCTTCTCACCTCTTTACCACGCCGTAGGAAGGTGCTACATCATTTCTTTATCATTTTTATGTAGCTTAAGTCTCACAGAAAACAGGAAAAAGGAAGAGCATGGTGATTTGAATTTATAGTCACTATTTGCTCATCCTCGTTCTAGAAGGCCACTTTTTTTTTTCCCTTTAGACACGTATTGTTTTCCAAACGGCTAAAGACAAAAAAAACAAACAAAACAAAAAACCCCAGAAAGTCCTCATTTTTTGTGACAGCTGTCTGTAATAAAAAAACAAATGCTTTAAATCATGTTAGATAATAATATTGTTAAAATTATGTAAAAAAGAAAAACACAGAACAACAATGGTCTTTCTGAGCAGATTTGCTCCTTGTTGGTCTCAGAGTGGTATCTGTATTTGGAATGTATTTTAGAGTGAAACTTGTATTTGTATGACTGCGATTACGTCTTACACAAAGGATTTGAAGTTTGCAACTAACAGCATCACCAAAGTTGGTTTACTGCAAAGCACGGGATCAGCAGCCTATAGATAAAGTGTCCTGACACATCTCTGTAGCATCTCCAGTAGCAGGCCAAGCTAAAGCTCAGTCATTCTAGGAGTCATAAATCTACCGTTTGACCCCCCCCCCCCCCTTAAAAAAAAAAAAAAAAAAGAATCACATTGTCAATAAATGTTTTGAGGTTTTAGTTTTTAGTTTTAGGCATAATAAATTGGGACACCCATGTCCTTAGAAAACACATTTTGGACGGATTTTTGACTTTCAATAACTAAACACCTGTTACAGTACCAGTACAACAAACTGTTCAGTTAAAAAGTTTTAAATCGTTACCTTTACGTAGACACCAGGCTTTTGCATCAATTCCAAATGGTTCAAGAACAGCAATTGAATGAATTTGGCTATAATGTCTTTTAGGCTCTTTCTTTTTGTTTTGGTATTTTCAGTTCTATGATTTAATATTGTCTTTCACAGTTTAAACCTCATATTGAGTGAGTGCTGTACAACAAATGTATATGAAAAAACTAAAAGCAAATTCTTAATTTATGCCATCCATCCCTATCAAGAGTTGGTTGAATGTTCCTGCCACTGAAAAAAGGTGAGCATGACCTGGAAGTTGACTCACATGTGGCAGAGAAATCTCCTAGATAGTTGAACTAAGAGGGTATTTCCACAAATTGCACTTGACAACCCTTAAGATATCCCACCCGTGGTTGTAAAGGTTCACATGCTCACATGAGAACGATGAGATATTTAAACTTTCCAAACAATGCTTGGTGTGTTTGTAAGTCCACCCACATGAACAGTCATTGCAACAGGAATTCATCAATGACAAACTGGTGCCACATTAAAAAAAAAAAAAAAAAAATTAAACAAAAAAAAAAAAACACAGCAACAAAAAACATCTTCTTGGTTTTAGTCCTTACACACTTGATCATTTTTACAGTCATCAAAAGTTTGCAGAAGACAAAAGCTGCTGCTGGGCTTTTCGACAGTTTGGCACCAAAGACAGTTTCAGAAGAGATAATTAATTGACAAGGTTTGTTTTCTTCTGAGGTATTAACTTGGAACTTTTCCTTCTTTATTCTTTTAACTCCCCTGAGCTTCTTCAGTGGTTTCACTTCCTTCACCTTCAGTAAAACAATCCTCAGAACTCTTTTCAAAATCAAATCAAATCTCATTGTCACATGTCATCGGTTGATGGGTGTGAGAAAAAACAATTTGGATGTTGCAAGCAATGAGGACTCTAGAAGCAGTCAACATTCAGCTCCGCAAGTGCTGAGGTAAGATCAACCACTTCTTACTTGCATTCGTACAATAAATGCAACCAGATATTTTCAATTTCCAATTTGTGATTCTTTTTTTTTCCTGCAATCTGCTTGACGTAAACTTTGAGATGTATCAGAGACAGAATGATAATCTGATTTACCAGATTAGGAAATTAGATTACTTTTATTTCATTTTTTAAAATTGTTTATAAGAATTCCTTAAGTTAAAAGATAAAATTGAAAGTCAGAGCTGTAGTTTTGACAAGTAATCTCTTTCGTTCTTAACTCTCTTCCACTTCCTTCAATGTCAACAAAACACACAGTTATGTGATACACATGCAAGTTACATATTTAGACACTTTATATATATTTATATATGTAAAATAATTTGCAATTCTCATATATTAGTTTGTTTTAACACGCTGATTCCATTTGTTTTTGGTGTAAATATATCTGTACAGTATGCTTATGTAAAAGCAGCGACAGAATCAGTTTCAAAGCTGCTGCCTTTCAGCATAGCAAGGTTATCCTTAGTAAAAGCCCTCAAAACCTTTGTGCAGGTGGCAGGCTGTATTTGCTCAGAAAACCTCAAGCCTTGGCATTGTAACTGAAGATGAACCAACAGGTGTTCGAGATCTGAGTGTGTTCAAGGCTCTAAAAGTGACATGAAAGAGTTGGCTTCTCAGACTCCTGTAAATTGATAGTGCAACACTTTTACTCCCTCAGACGCCTACTTCAGAAATGCCGCGCTCGTTCCTTGTCAAGACCAAACGGACACATCTTTACAGCCCACCAAGGGATGACTATTTTAGGCAGCAGGCTGAAGCTGATGGCAAGGAGGCTACGAGTGGCCACATTGAGGATGCTACACAACCTTTATTCCCTGGGATCAGAGACCTTCTGACTGATCCGTGTTCACCAAAGGATGGGTTGGAAAACTGCTCCTACAGAACAGCAAAATACAAGTTGTGGCCTGAAGGTATAATACATTACAGTAGAAATATGGTTATGATTATGTTTGCTTAACTCACATAAAATGGCATATTATTATCAAAAGAGATAAAAGGCTGTACAAACAGAGAAAAGTAATACACCAAGTGCTGTTCTTGTTGTCAATATGCCAACATTTAATAGTAATGCACGTAGACTCATCTAATAGTTAGCATCATCTGTCTCTTCCACTGCTGTTCACAGTTGTATTAATCCTTTTTTTTAATTTTTGGCCAAAGCTTCCATGGAGAAAGAAGACTTCCCTCCGCCAGTCTCTTTGTGGCCATCCGACCAACAGCAATCTAACAGAGAGAGGGAACTGGAGAGGCTTGTCCTCTTGTTGCTCAACCACACATCACACACTGACCTCAAATCGCCCGTTAGAGATTGTCAACTCTGTGAAAAGGTAAGAATAACTGAATCCTGATGAAGCAAAGAATATAGGCTTGTTGGACGAAATGTAAATGATCTATTTTGTAATCCAAGTTAAACTGTATGCTGATGATATCCTCATATAAATCCATTTGAAATAATACTATGTATTTAACGAGAAAAAAATAGTCATGGTACCTTATAAAGGTTTTAAGAGTATTACTTCATAAAATATGGCATATTTCATTCTTGTTCAGTTTAGGTTTTAAGGGGGAGCAGGCAGCGATGTAATTACATTTATACGAATAGATTCTTATTGTCTGCTATGATAACATTTGAAAAGTTGCCCTAAATGAAATAAAATGTCAATATTATGTTGAATATTATAAATTATGGTTGGTGACCATTTACTTTAGAGAGGTTTTCAAGGGTATCTCTATCGATGCTTATTTTGGTTGGTAACCTAGCCTCAGTTTTATAATAGAGTTTCCTTTTTTTATAATGAGAAGATTACCTAAACAAGAGCTTCCTTAGTTGGATTTCTTTAAAAAACATGACTCTGGTGCAAAATTATAAGTATTCTTTTTTATGTGAGGTATATACTCATCAGATATTGATCAGAGGGAAGCACAAGCATTCAAAGTGTAAAAATATCTGTTAGTTGCACCATAAACAAGGTTTCTGTCACTTATTCAGAAACGCGGTTGGTGGAAAATGAATGACATTGATTGAATTAATTACACTGACGGACAAAAACTGGTGTCTCATTCCCTGTTTAATATTTAGTGACAAAACAGAATGGCTAATTCGCTTCTTTTTATTACCCTGAAATATTTCATCTTCTCTAGTTTGAACTCTACAGTAGTCAATCTCTGGAATATTCTACACACTTTGTAGATTATTTACAGGTTCTTCAAAGCAGAAATTTAGGAAACATAATTATTAAAAAAAAAAAGATTTGTTTTGCTGGTTTTTGTATTTTTCGTTTTAATCTGGCCGTTGCTGTGGTGGTTTGATAAAAATTTTGATATGTTTATCTTCAAGGTATTTGTTATGGTTCTGTCTCACTTATTTCTGCTCAAAATAAATCCACTAGGAAATGCTGATCAGTAAATCCAACATTGATTTATCTGATTTGTTTTGTCCCTCTCACCTCAGTCTGTTTTAGATGTCCTGCTACCAGGCGGTCACCCCAAGGATCAACTATACAACACCCTCTCAATCCCTTTGACAAGATCATTAACTTCTACAGACATTTCTCACACACCCTTTGGTTTCAGAGCAGCCAGCAGCTACAGTAGAGCAAAGGTCTTTACTCTTAAACGTTTTTATTTTTTATTGAATTCTGGTTTAACCAAGACTAATCACAAGCACTGTTTTTGCTTCCAGGAGCGCAGTTTTGGCTGCAAAGTGTGTGGGAAGGTCTTTAAGCGCTCATCCACCCTGTCCACTCACCTCCTCATCCACTCTGACACGCGTCCGTATCCCTGCCAGTACTGCGGCAAAAGGTTTCACCAGAAGTCTGACATGAAGAAACACACTTTCATACACACAGGTGAGGTGGGGGGAGGGGGGCACAAGAGAAAAATGTACTGCACATGACTCTGAAACATTAGCATAAAACATGATGGCCTTTCTTTTTCCTGCTTCCTGCTCAGGTGAGAAACCACACGTGTGCAAGGTGTGCGGTAAAGGATTCAGCCAGAGCTCCAACCTCATCACCCACAGCCGAAAGCACAGCAGCTACCGGCCTTTCAGCTGCTCTCGCTGTCAGCACAGTTTTCAGCGAAGGGTGGACCTGCAGCGCCACCAAGAGACTCAATGTGGCTATGAGAACATCCAGTAAACAAGGACACCTTTGTGTTGGAATAAGTGTAACCTTTTTTGTAAATAGACCTTTGTATATTTTTAAAAGGTACATGTAGTATATTTTTTTCTTAAATGAATAAAGATCTGTTTGATCGCTCTATCACTGTTTAATCATTTCTCAGCATTTATATTGAACCATTTTTATGATGATTTTGAGATTATTTATAAATCAACAAAAGTAAACTATAATTTTCACTTGTTATTCTCAAGAAACGGGACTATTATAAAATAGGTTAATCTGACTTGTGTCTTTAGTAACCCTCTGACAGAGATGAGTCACCAAGAAAGTTTATTGTAAACATGGCCCGTAACAAAAAAAAAAAAAAGGAAACTCAGTGCAGAAACAGGAATCTGAAAGATGCAAAAAGCTAAGCTAATGCCACCACACCTCCTCCCATCTCTATTTCCTGTGTAATTAATGTAGACTTGTTAACAGAGCTTGTAAGTCAAAGTAAGACACCAGCTTCTGCTAAGGTTTGAAAAAACACAGCTTAAGAAGAATTATCAATTTCATATAAAAAACTTTAAATTTTAATGTCTGGGAGATATATTTTGCGTGAAAAACTTTGTTACAGTTTGACCTCAACAGAAGCAACAAGAAAAGAAATGTTTAAAAGTTGGCAATAAAGCATCTTATCTATAAAAACAAATAAAAGCTATTGAGAGTTGAAAGTAAATCCAAATAACAGAAATGGTTTAGTTAAACAGAAATATATTTTAGCATAAAGATTAATAATAAAATAGAATAATCTTAGGCTTCTTTGCAGATGTCTGCCCACTTTACAGGTTTATAAAATTGTATTCTCATCAACTGCAATAAGTTTGTTTTTAAAGGTGCTATCATTTTATGATGCTCTTTGGGCTCCTGTTAGTGAGGCTGTTACCTTCAGCTTGATTGGAATTAATCCTGATTTATGCTTAATAAAAAGGCCAAGTGTTTTCTGCTGCAGGTTAGAGATTATCTGCTTATTACCTTTAAACACAAACCTTGTGTCTAAAATATCTAACTATACCAAAAACGCCACAGCAGAATGAAATTCTGAAAGAAATACACAGACTTGTGTTCATTTTGTTCTTTCATGATGGGTTCATAATTCTATTTAAACTCTCAGACTTTCCTCTGCTTCCTCTTAGAGGCACAAAAGAGTTTATTTCTGCTTTATGCAAATACAATAATGTAACAACCAGCATCACATGTTACAGCATTTGACCTCAAACAACAGTGATAGCATTTGTATCAGTATACTGAGATAAGCTGAGTCTGTGTTGAATGAATGGGTCAGCACATCTCATTTAACACATCTTGTCTGCCATGCAAGCCGGAAGGCGATGATGATCTGCTCTCTGTTTGAGTCACCACTAACATCTTTAGGCCTTGTTAAATCCAGATGACTGTCTCTTCATGTGCCGATCGGCTACCACTTCAGAGGCTTAAAGTTGAGTCACCCACATCGTCAAACTAGTGACTTATCACTTTGAATCAAAAATGTGTCCGTTTACAGAATACTGTGCGTGATTAAGATCTACTGTATTCACATGTTTTTAGGCCTCCTCTCAGCAGCACATAACACGATACTCGCTAGAGGTGCAAAAACGGCTCTGCACACACAAGAAGCAGCTGTGTTCTCACACACATACACACAACAACAAAAAAAAAAAAAACACACACACACACAACCCCTGTCCCAGTTCTCTTCTCTCAGATTTGCAGAAGGAAATCCTGAGAAAGAGATACAAGAATACAACTGTTTAAACTTATCTGGGACATCAAAGTGAAAAAAAAAACGGCAGGTGTTTTGCCTAATACTGATAAATTTTCTTGAACCGACAGAGAATTTAACCGCTGCAGCTTATTTTAAATACACAGCTTTGAATTTTGGCTCAGTTTTTTCCCTCCCAGCTGGTCTGCACCCCGAATGTCTAATATGAAAAGAGGGCTAAGTGGTAGATTGACTTCCGATTATGTCGATTAGCTATTATTAGCTTTTTTTGGTATCATTTGGTAGGTTTCTATGGTCGTGAAAAAGATTTGCTTAGCAAAACTCTGACAACACAAATGAAGAAAAAGCACAAAATACTAAACCATCAAGCATCTGTGTATTTCTCTATGTCATATACAAAAATAACCATCACACACTTTATTGCTTACATAGTAAGAATCTGCTCTGAAAAAGTGATGATAGTTGGGTTCACAAAAGAAATGAGTTTAACAGAGGCAGAAATGAGGAAAAATATTATTTTCTAAGCATAGAATAAACAGACTTATATACATTACAATAACGTCAAGGCTGATGGCTGTTTCTCTATTCTTTTTAATAAAAAAAAATAAAACCCAATAGGTAATAAAAGAAGGATATGGAAAAAGAAAAACAAAGACAGCCAAGGACCGATCCCAAGAGATTCAGAACAATAGAAAAGGTTCTGTAGGACAATTTAATAGCAAAAAGAAAACATAGGGCTACTATTTCAAGTGGTGAGTGCTTATTTCAAATCCATGACTCCACTAAAGGACATTTAATTTATGATAATATGCAGACTGATAAGCAGCTTTGGTGAATAGCTACACACAGCATATTAAAAACAAATGTTTTAAAAGTTCAGGTCAGTATATCAGACTGCAAAAACTGTCAATTTGTCATGCTGTTCTTCTCTTCAAAGTTTACCTCTACAGTAAACCCTCCACAGGTAATTTAAAATCAGATACATTTTGAGCTGAAATAAAATTTAGATGAAACACTATAAAAAAATATCTTCCTTGTTTGTTTTTGGGAGAGTTTGTCATTGTTTAACCAGACCATAGTGTTGTGCAAATCTGAACTTAAAGCAGCACTAAGTAATTTTCAAGTTGTGCTCCCCCTGCAGGACGTTTTGAAAACAACACTGTTGTAAATATTGACTGCTCAACACTCACCAACAGCGCTGTCACTCTGTAAGCAGCTGGAAGACACATTTCTTGACTAGTAATAGTAACACTAAAGCCTGGTTTATGCTTGATGAGTCCACAAGATCAGCCAAATTATGCCATTTTAGTATCCAAATACCTCCAAGATGATGGGCCTCATTTTCCACATTGTGCACCTAAGAAAATATGTGACTGCAAGAAAAGACACGGTGGATGAGCAGCAGCTATACAAACAAATATCAGGAATCATCTTATAATTTGGCCTCACAATATCACTGCATCATCACATTAAAAACGCTTACAAGGTTTTGACAATGAGGTGAAAAAAAACCTTAGTGTCACTCCTAGTCTGTTCACATGCTTGTGCTCCCTTCCTTGCCTTGACAAAGATTTTTTTTGCAGTTTTTTTGTGTCCAACCATGTCTTAAACCTAAAGATATATTAAAAAAAAAACAAAAAAAAACAAAAAAAAAAAACTGTTCAATAATCACCTGTGGGTAGCACTGCATACGGCGTGGGGCTAAGCTGTTTGACTAACCGCGAGAACGAGAGCAAAGCCGCAAGGCTGCTGCCCGCCGATAGATCAGAAACTTGCATGCATAAAACATTCATGCATTCTGACCAGAGCCAGTAGGGGAAGATCACAGACCTCACAATCATGCCATAAAAACTTAGATTAGCATCACAGTTTTTTAGAAGAGGATATATTAAGATAAAGGTGTTACTGCTGCTTTAATACATCTGAAATTCTCTAAATATATGATTTCTGATGTACAGGTGGTGTCGTGGTGGTCAAGGTGTCGTACCTCTAAACTGAGCTGGAGGACTGATCAGACAGGAAAGACGGAGTCATCACATTGCAACCTCCATGAGTCGGATTTGTCAAATGACCATCTCTTACAGACTCTAAGCGCCCTCCTGAAAAAAAACAACAAAAAAATAAAACATACGCCATCATATTGAAACAGGAAGTCCCATCAGTTCACCAAAACAGATTTTCATGCCTCAGTTTCCATAATTTAGTTGTTCACACACATTCTCAGCGTCCCAGATTAATTTAGCATCTGCCCTGCAGTCTGTGCTTTTCTTTTTATTATGCTTACTGTTAAAACAGTACAGTGTGTCCTGAGCTGCAAAGTGACATAGTTTCATTTCTGTGGTTGCAAACTGAAAGTGCAGATCATGCCATTGGCAAATTACTGCATATCTTTGGATAACCATCACTTACAGACACACAAGTAAACACAGAAAGGGCACTAAACTGTTTTTCACTGAAACAACAAAACACAATTCTACGTAAACTGAAATAAAATATGGAAAAAAAAAGTTCAATAAATGTTTAATCAGTTTTGTTTTACTGGAGCAAACTGCTGGTACCTTCATCATTTCTCAAACATTTCCTATTTGCCATCATCCGTTACATGCAGTTTTAATAATTACAAACTCGATACCACTTTCAATTTCACCTGCATGATTAAATCTAAAATGTATTAAAAAAAATGCAATCCAAACCAAAGTAGTCCTGTCTGAAAGAATAACTAAACCTAATAAATGGTTGCAACCTGATTGTTGACAACAGCTTCAGGTAAATATCACAAACTACTCTTTCATATAAATGTGAGGGAATTTCTGTTTTGACATAGCTGTATCGTACATTTTTGAAAAGAACAGGCCTGTTTAGGTTTAAGCCTGGACATCTTAATCAGATCTTATGCCCTCTTTCATATGTGCTCAGAAGTCAGAATTTCTGACCCGAGTCAGAAAATTTCTGCTGAAACGCTTTCTAAAAGTCAGAACTGCAAAAAAAAGTTGGAGCAACACACCCATCTCTGATTTCTGCAGCATGATGCATTGCTTTTTTAGTTTTTACAGCTCACTTCATTTAAGATGAGAGTCAAAGGTCAATAAGTGATGATGTGGTTTTTGTTTGCAGAGTGCATTTTTATTTGCCTTTGGCAAAGAATATAGATTGTAATGAAGTGTTAGAAAATATTTTTGAATCCCAGGCCATCAAAATCTATTTGTCTTGCACGGCATCATAAAGAAAGGCTAAAGGAAAGGAGTAATATCAGATGCAAAATGTGGCTTAAACATAGGATCTGAAAACAAAAACAAATGTTTTAGACTTTTCCACATTCATTGTTGTGGCTGCATTTCATTTAAATGTATTTTCCATTATATTTTATTCATTAACTTTTAATCTGTTGTATTTTCAGAGCATTGTGCACACGGTGGTCAACTCTGTAACACCAAACCAGTCTGATGCAAGACTAGAACAGAGACGTGTGAAATGCTAAACACACAGTCATACACAAATTAGGACAATCGGTTCATGTGTGCAAATGTGCCAAACAAAAAGCAGACGTAGAGGAGGGTCGTTCATTTAATACATGGGGTCCTCGGACAAAACTATCTTTGTACAAGTAGGACTGTAGTTAGAAAACCAAACTTATGACACTGCTGAATTGTAATGGAAGGCCACACAAAATCATCCACCAGGCCATTAATAGCTTTTGGGCCGCACCTTGGGCATCCTTCTTTAAATGCAATCACCTTTATAAAAAAATGATTTTTTTTTTTTTTTTAAATCAAATTTGTTCACATTGTTTGGTGATCTGAAATATTTACATTTCACAAAACCAGGAAAAATTAAATTAAATTAATTAAAAATTAATTTCAAAATTTTCTCTTGAATTTACCCGTGTATGTATAGATGCACCACAGTCCCCCCATTAAACTGACTCCAACCAAAAAGGCTGAAAAGACGATTCCCATCAACAGTCCTTCGTGCAACATGAAACCTGCAAACAGAACATGACGTAAACTGAACTGCAGTAGAGTGAAATCTTTTGACAGCTCATACTCACCGGTGCTTTGTGGACTTGGCCGCTTTGTTCTTTGTCCAGTGGAGGGTTTTATTTTGGTTACCAGTGAACTAATAGGCCGGGTGACCAACATGGGTCTGGAGAGGTTTCTGATCTCACACTGAGATGACAAGAAAGGAAAGAGTCTGCTAGGATTTGATAAACATTCCTTTTTTGTCTTTCATTATTGCCTTTAAAAGCAAATTCTGGTCTATAGTATAGGTTTATACAGCATGTTAACCCCAATTAAATTTAAATACATCCAACATATCTAATCCAACATTCCACTGACATAAGCAGTTTTATTCTCAATTTGTTTAGTGATTTAGTGTTCATAAAGTGTTTTTTACCCGATGTCTGGATGATCCTGACACAAGTGGAGGGATCAGCGTCCCACTCTGGCAGCCATCCCTTACTGCCCCCTTTATGGGTTTTCCATCTAATGAGTCAGAGAGACAAAGAAGGAGGCTGCAGTGGACGAACTGCATGGACTCATTATAAACTGGCCGCAGGATAAAGCTAAATCTCAACCGCCGCATTTTGCCCAAATCTCCCATGTTTAGCCTGCCGTCGTTTGTTACTGGAAACCTTTTCTTCTCGTGATCGTTTCTGCCACCTCCATGTCCATCTGCTTCACCAATATTTTTGTCATCGTCACCTGGAAGATCAGTTTCCTCGTCGTTGCCTTTTGTCTTTGTGTCGAGGTTGAAAGAGGAGTCTGAGGAGCAGCCATTTGTTATTACAGCCCAAAAGGGAGGTTTTTTAGGGTCAGACTGAGGAGATATAAAACATGACTTCACTTGCACCACATCTGTGAGGGAGGCTCTTGCAGAAATCTGCAGTGAAACAGATTAAAAATTAATAAATCCTGATTGCATAAAGTAGGCGTTTAAGATCAGAACCTCAAAAACAATTAAAGAGAAATATTCAGAATATTTCAACATGTCAGAAATACACTGCTCAAAAAAGTAAAGGGAACACTAAAATAACACATCCTAGATCTGAATGAATGAAATATTCTCATTGAATACTTTGTTCTGTACAGAGCTGAATGTGCTGATAACAGAATAACACAAACATCATCAATGGAAATCAAACTCATTAACCAATGGAGGCCTGGATTTGGAGTCAAAAATAAAATTAAAGTCAAGAAACACACTACAACCTGTTCCAACTTTGATAAAAAGTCCTTACGACAGGTCAAAACCTCCCTACAATGGCTGGCATGCTTCTGATGAGGTGGTGGATGGTCTTCTGAGGGATCTCCTCTCAGACCTGGACTAAAGCATTCGCCAACTCCTAGACAATCTGTGGTGCAACGTGACAGCGGATGGATTGAGATATTATGTCCCAGATGTGCTCATTAGGATTCAGGTCTGGGGAACCAGAGGGCCAGTCCATAGCTTCAATGCCTTGATTTTGCAGGAACAGCTGACACACTCCAGCCACGTGACGTCTACCATGTCCTGCATTTGGAGAAATTCAGGGGCAGTTGCAACAGCATATGGTCTCGCAAGAGGTCTAAGGATCTCATTTCGGTACCTAATGGCAGCCGTGCTACCACTGGTAAGTGCATGGAGGGCTTTGCGGCCCTTCAGAGGAATACCCCTACTGACACACTGCCAAACCAGTCATGCTGAAGGATGTTGCAGGCAGCAGATCTGTCTCCACGGTGTCTCTAGACTCTGTCACATCTGTGACGTGTGCACAGTGTGAATCTGCTTTTATCTGTGAAGAGTCACACAGTGTCAGTGGCAGATTTGCCAGTGCTGGTGTTCTCTGGCAATTGCCAAGCGTCCTGCACAGTGTTGGGTTGTGACCACATCCCCCATCTGTGGGTGTCAGGCCCTCATGCCAGGTACTGGTCCGGCTGCTGGGTTGTTGCCTTCCTAAGGCCTCCTGCACATCTTCTGATGTACCGGCCTGTCTCCTGGTAGCGCCTCCAGCCTCTGGATGCTACACTAACAGACACAGCAAATATTCTTGCAGAGCTCACATTGATGTGCCATCCTGGATGAGTTGCACAACCTAAGCCACTTGGGTGGGTTGTAGAGTCCATCTCATGCTACAGGAAGTGTGAAAGCACCACTGACATTCAAAAGTGACCAAAACATTAGCTGGAAAGCATAGGTACTGAGAATTGATCTGTGGTTCCCACCTGCAGAACCACTCCTTTATTGAGTGTGTCTTCTTATTGCCAATGGATTTCACCTGTTGTCTTTTTCATTTGCACAACAGCATGTGAAATAGATTTTCAATCAGTGTTGCTTCACAAGTTGACATGTTTGATTTCACAGAAGTTTGATTCAATTGAAGTTATATTGTGTTGTTTATGTGTTCCTTTTGCTTTTTTTGAGCAGTGTATAATTTGTGTTACAATGTCAAAAAAGAACAGAGACCTCTGCAAAGACAGGGTGGTCAGCAGTGATGACACAGGGCCCAGTCCATGTCTGCTCATAGCTGTCAGTGACAGAAAGCCTCAAATGCAGAGCAGGCCCAGATCTGAGCATGGTAAGTGGTAAATGGCGAAGAGGTGGAACTGAATGGAGATGCTGCCGTACCCCTCGGGTAAACCGTCCTATTAGAGGAAGGGTCACATTATCAGCAGCAGCAGAATTTGAGGGGCTTTTGGCAAAGCAGCTTATCTGTAAGAGACAAAAAAATCAAAGTAATCATTTACTGCCGCTGTCTATGCGTCAGGCTGTAATTTCACTGCTTTTAAAGAAGGATAAAGACCCCTTGAGCTGCA
>JAUZNJ010001170.1:0-18779 GCA_034780135.1 Jordanella pulchra
GTATTTATTTCGACATAGCTGCTATGACCTCAATTTAAGGTTAAGATAATGTTTGGATATCTGTAAATAGGAAATGTTCATTATTTATAATTTTTTTTGAAAAGTGGTTTAATTCTCTTTAGTTATTTTGCAAATCTACAATAAATATTCGGAAGCATAACAGTAACAGGCAATTAGAATAAAAAGAAAAGTAAGAAGATGAATTGCTTATAAAGTAGGTTTTTTTTAAATTAGGATAGCATGACATGGAAAGTCAAAAATGTGTTTTCTTTGGTTGAAACCAAATGGATTTGAAAATTCTAAATTAATTCTAAATTAAATTAAATTCTAAATTGTTGCTTTCAAAGGTAGGATCCTTTGACTTGTCAAAATAGAACAGGTTCCTTTGTTCTAGTTCTACTGAATCAAATTAATTTCCAAACTATACTTTTAATATAGTTTCCCATTTTTTAACTTTTCACATATATGCAGTTGTTCAACATGTAAACATAGCAAATTAGTTTGGATCATCAAATTTGGCTACCCTGGTTGCTTTATATCAAATAATGCAGAGCAGGTTAAATAGCTTAAATTCATTATTAAGTCCCAGTCTTGTTCTCGAAATAATAATAATTAAGAATAAAAGAATGTCCAGCCTCGTGTCATTCCTGAACAACCTTAGATGACGGAGCTCTTCTCGTGTCCCTGAACTCATCACTCGTTTTTGTGTGTGACTGCGCGGTGCAGAGGAAGTGGCGGCGGATCTAGGTCCGCACCTTTTCCGGTAACACAGCCCCGCCACTGCTGTGCCTGACTGAGCGGCTGGAGACACAGAGGGAGGAAGACAAATCGAGAGCGGCAAGAGTGGGGGAGAAACGGCCTGGGGGACTGGGGAATGGTCGCCGCAGATGCAGGTATGTATCCCGCTTTCAGTTTTTTTTCCCTCCAATTGTTTTCCGTTGAGCCTCTAGGCTTTAGCAGACAGGGCTTTTTTTTGTCGGATTCAAAGTTGTCCTCTGTACTAACACCCCTCCCTTCTCCGGACCGCTCCTATGTCACAGGGGGAAGAGAAGAAAGTCGGATGAATCAATGACCTTTTGAGCTCTCCTCCTGTGGATACTCCGTCACTGAAGCGGACCGTGAAGGATCTGAATTGTCGCCGCCTTTTAGTGAAAATAAATCGGCGAGCTTTCGAAATTCATCGAGGAGGGGAATAAGCTGAGTGTGGACAGCCGGCGGCCAAGAAGGAAGTGGGATCCCCCGGCTTGGCCTGGGCCTGGTTTATATTGTCCTCTTTTGGCTGAAAGAACTACTTAAACCACTATCTGCTCGGTCACCTGGGAGGAAAAGGAACTCGTAAGCAAAGTCAGCCCTTATTTTCGTTGGTTTTCGAGGGAGTGTGTTTTCTAAGCCGACTTTGAAAGAAGGGAATGTCATTTTTTCTTCTTACGTTGGAGGGCAGTGGATCATTAAAATATATTCCCAGCCAAATCGACAAAAGCTCTACATGAACAGTTATCTGGGATCACCCAGGTCTAAATACCTCAATCTAATTTTACATAAAAGTCACCTCCTTTGAGATTA
The DNA here is from genome assembly GCA_034780135.1 of Jordanella pulchra. NCBI lineage: Eukaryota > Metazoa > Chordata > Actinopteri > Cyprinodontiformes > Cyprinodontidae > Jordanella > Jordanella pulchra. Next base: position 1,564 of record JAUZNJ010001170.1, read on the forward strand.
TTGACACTTGTGTCAACACGCTGTCATCACGTGTGTAGCTTCAGATTGAAACTCGGACTTCTCTGTTGTTGTGAAAAACAAAGTTTTCTCTGATTAGAGTTTTTCTTCTTTGGTGCAAGAAACTATTTATGCACAATAAACAAGATGGGGAAGATGCTGTCAAAAATTTTTGGCAACAAGGAGATGAGAATATTGATGCTTGGACTTGATGCTGCTGGGAAAACCACCATCCTGTACAAGCTGAAACTAGGACAGTCAGTCACCACCATCCCAACGGTGGGCTTTAATGTGGAGACCGTCACCTATAAGAACGTGAAGTTCAACGTGTGGGACGTGGGTGGCCAGGACAAGATCCGGCCCCTCTGGAGACATTACTACACAGGAACGCAGGGCCTCATTTTTGTGGTGGACTGCGCCGACAGGGACCGGATCGATGAGGCCAGGCAGGAGCTCCACAGGATCATCAACGACCGGGAGATGAGGGACGCCATCATCCTGATCTTCGCCAACAAGCAGGACCTCCCGGACGCCATGAAGCCCCACGAGATCCAGGAGAAGCTGGGCCTGACCCGGATCCGGGATAGGAATTGGTACGTTCAGCCCTCATGCGCGACGACAGGGGATGGACTATACGAGGGCCTGACCTGGCTTACCTCAAATTACAAATCCTAATGTTTCCTCCACCCACCAGCCTGGACATTTGGAGACACAAAAAGTAGCAGAGATGAGGAGAGAGAATAAATAAAAAAAAAATAAATAAAACAGAAAAAAAAAAGGATGCAATTTGAGGCAAATAATTCAATGATCTCTTTGCTTAAATCGTATTAAAGAGAGTCGCAATTTATTTTTCTTTATAATAATTACTTCACTTTAATCCCAAATTTTCAGTTAAGCAAAGAAGTGTTTTGTTTCATTTTTCTATAGTTTTTCTTTAGTTTTCAATCTGTGTAATCAGTACTGTTAATCAACACATCTTTTAAGCTTTTACTGCATTTGCTTTAGTTTCCGCCTTTATTGTATTGTTTCTTTTAGGGCCTCCTGCCTGATTAGTGTGGCCCCCAAACTTAGTTCTTGTTCTGCGCTCTCACCACTCAGCTACATATCCAAAGGATGGAGGGGGGGGGGCAGAAATCATCTCACTAGATCAGCATATAACTTTGAAGAAAAAAAAAAGGCCTCTTTATGTAAGAATGTGTACAATGGATGTTCTGGGACCTTAAAAATTCAACTGATTGTAGTGAAGTTCCTCCCTCCTGTGCAGTGATTTCATGGATCTTCACTCACTGTGAGCTGGATATAAATGGTTGTTTCAGGGTCTAAATGGTTGTTAACACCAGTTTAATCATTTCCACTCTTGTTTCTCTCAGAGCTTCCATTAAGTGTTTGTAGTTTCAGCTGCCTTAGGACGGACCAGGGTTCCAGGTGCCCCCCCCTCCTCTTACCCCCAGAAACTGAGACAGAGGGTATTCTCAGCCGCTGAGTTTGCACTTTGATTGGGAGAAGGAGGGGCGGTGAGCAACTTGCTGGTTGGGGCATACTTTCTTTTTTTTAAAAATTTTCTTAAACTGACTTTTGGACTCCAGCAAGGTTTACGAAGTTCCTAACTCCCCCCACCACTTCCAAAACAGGTGCTTCTTTACTTTTTTCACCTTTTTTTTAAAATAAACATCACCAGCCCGTTTAAAACCCTGCAAGTCAATTCTGTTCAGTTCAAAAAACCATATTGCTGTTTAACCCCCCCCTTTTTTTTTTTTTTCTTATGCTATGCTGTTGAAATAATAAAAGAAATATATATCCAGATCATTATGGAAGTGGTGCCTTTTCAATGACCGGTTGGTACTATTGCATATTAAAAAAAATGAAAAGCAGTATTTCCCTTTTGAAACAGGTTGAGCTCATAAAAGAGGAAATGAGAGTTAAGGGCGTTATGATAGTTGAAAGAAGGACAAACTGTAGAGAAGTGAGCCTCTGCTTGTTTCCTTTCTGCTCCTGTGAGTCATTTGCTGAATAAATGATGAGAGCTCTAGTTTCCGAGTAGTGATTGCGAGGTGCTGCGCTCCGTCAAAGGTCTCTGTCCGCCAAGCAGAAGTTCTCATGTTTAAACCCGCAAATCTTCAACGCAGACTTTCTGAAGAGAGGATTTCATTAAAAACGAACCACAATCAACATTAAGAGGAGTTTTTTTTTCTGTTTTGTTAAAATAAAGTTGGTTCATCACCAGCCTGCTGCTTTGCCTCTGAGTAAGTAACCCTGAAGCAAAGATGTGAGATCAGGCTACTATTTCAAAGCCATTCATTCTTTGTTTCCCTCTCTGCTTACTCGATATCAAGGTCCACCGTGCCATTCAATGAGGAATAAAGTTGCTTATGAATGCAACCTATGGAGGAAAGCTGGAAAATTCTTTAAAAAAATAAATAAATGCTAACAGTTGGCATGGAGATGAGTGGTTTAGAAATGACTCAACTGAGTGTAAAACAATGTTAATGCTCTGGTGAGACCCTATATTTTTTTTTTCTTTTTGTTTTTCATCTCAGTATATTCTGAAAAACTTTCCACAGACTGATAAGTCAAGGAATTCCTGTTTGGGTACGCTTACTTTTTGCTCTGTTTGCTTTTGTTGTGTTTGCTCTGCAGCTGTGGATGTGAAGTTTGACCCGCCACAGAGTTGAAAGCAGCGCTCCGCATGTGTCCGGCTCGAAGGACAGAGCTGTTCAGCTGAGATAGTTACACAAATGTGACAACCCGTTATCTCTCATGAAACTGCTGCTCCTTCTCCACTGTTTTTTTTTTTTTAAATGGGACACATTCCTTTCCTTTGTGCTCAGAGTAGCCGAGGACCTGAAGTGTCATTGAAGTCCTTATTTGTAACAGATTTCCCATTCACAAATTCATTGATGTTTGATGTGGAAATTTGGACCTAAAAATGTGTCAGAAGGGGAACCCGGGAGAGGAAATGTGTGGAAGGGCGAGGAGTTTGAAACGGTTACATCAGCATTGAGCCGGTGAATCATGCTGCATGTGTCACAGGGCTTTTATACAGCTGCCAGTGCACATGCTCTGCACACTAGCTAGTGTCAAAGCCTGTCTGGCTCACCTGTGACCCCTCAGTTAATCAACATGGTTTAACATTCACCATTGTCATAACCTGGAGTCCTTTTTCTCCCCTCTTTACTCAGAGCTGCATTGTACGCTGCAGGGTGGGGGCTGACTGCACTATTGTACGCCTATAGCCGGGCCGACTTCAAACAATGCTCATTGAGTTCCTCTGTCAACTGTTTACTCTGGCGTTCCTCTTTGATTTTAATCTCCCTTCATTTCTTCATTCAGCTAAGCGGAAAACCGCTAATGAAACAATAAACCCTACGAATCAATGTTAAAAGGGAGCTAATAAGTTAAAACAAGGCATGTGTTCTTAATAAAATGTATTTGATTGCAAGTGATTTGTGAAACAGGATACGGAAGACGGAATTGAACCAACACCGTTATCAGCAGAAATGCTTCTTTTCTCACACCTCAGACATTTGCTATCTAGATCCTCCCACAGCTGTTTCCATAGAGCTGAAGAGTTTACACATGGCATGCTGCGAGTCAGAGGCCAAAGCAACAGCATTTACAGCTTCACTAATGAGCTTTTATTCCTGTTGGTGAAATTCTATTATCCTGTCTTGCTGACAGTGTATTGGCTGGTTTCAGATTACCTCCATATATTAAGAGTTAAAATGATTGCAAAAATGATTTAACAGTTGGAATAATGTTATCTTTACAACATTCTGGTAGTTATTTTGATAGAAATGAAGCAAAATATTAGGAAAATTCTCCTGCTATAATTTAGTAATAGTCTTTAACTTGTTGCACAAAGCATCGTCCTGTCTTAACACTCTGGACTTTGCTTGATAGTTATTGGTCTATGGGTAACAATAGGGTTACTTTTTTTAGTTCCCGTACCACGAGTGACTGCTTTTTGTGACGACAAACGTCTTCAAGATGCAGAAATTTGGTTTCTTCAGTTTATAGAAACAGTGCAAACTTTTTTTTTTCAGCCTGATTTCTAGCAGTGTGTAGCAACAGGTGAAGGAGAGGGAGCGCTATTGTCGCAGAGCTTGGAAATAAAATTTTGGTCACGGAAAGCAGATAAATTGCACATTTAAAGCAAAGTTGTTTGGAAAGATCCTAAAGGGCAAGTGGAATCAAATCTGCAAATATTGACATAGCAGGGGTGTTATTTAATCAAACTCTGCTGCAAAACAGACCAGGAACCCATTTCTGTCATCTAAAACTTAAAGAACATATGTTAGCATTTTGATTAGAAGCTGAAGTGGGATGATAGGAGGTGGAGTAATCCAATGTCTGCTGCGGCACAGCCATCTCCAAAACAACATTTAACAAACAAGATGCCAGAAGAAGATGTTTTTTTCTTGTTTTTTTAACAAAGAAATGCCAGAAGGTGTTTTTTGTGAATGGTGTAAATTGTCATGTGGACCATCATACCATGGTAAAGTCTAGTTTAAGGTTTAAAACGAGCTTCACATGCAGAGAAAAGCTTTATGGGCGCAGGAGGACGATGACAGTGAATCCGTGGATTTTTGTTGTTATAAACTTCTAACTAATTTCTCTTCAGCAACTGTCCTAGCCCTTAAGATAGGATGCCAAATGATTTCCCCTTTGGTCTTATGTGCAACCAAGTTCAATGTCACACATCTGAAAGGGAAAATGGCAAAAACACTCAGTGCCTTTTTAAAAATATTTCCTTCTTAAAATCAAATCAAAACACCTTTATTTGTCTGTTTCAAAAGAAGTATATCTTATTTGTTTTTATATACAACATACACATTTATTGAAACCACTTAATGTGTCCAGTAATGTAAATGCGAAGCAGTTTAAGGCTGAAGTGTTGAAGTTTTCTTAATGGATTTAACCCACATATGATCAGTACTAAGTTAGACCTCTAGTTGGAAAAAAATATCTATTCCTGTAAAATAAAAAATTATAACAGGATATCTGATGAAAGAGAAAACATAATGCTGTTGCAAAATGTTATTTAACTGCACATAGTGATAGTTTGCATTCTTTTTAACAGGGAATTGATTTATTTACCTTTAATTTTGTGTCTGTAAGGAAATTATCTGCGTACTGTATGCTAACTGTCAATTGGTATCAGTGACAAAAAAAATGCCAACTCTGATTCATCGTAACCACTGCAGAGCAAGCTTCTGATCATCAGCCAAATATTTTCTGTGTGAAACTATATAGGCTACATCACAGTTGCATAGCAGTCACAGTCCCTCTCTTGTATTTCTTGGTCTTTCAGCTACAAAATTGATCCCCTTTCACTGGTTACAGGGCCAAAAAAAGTATCCTACTCTAGCATAATTGTTCTGTGCTGCGTATTTAGTTTAAAAGGATACAAGCAAAACTGCGCGGTTATTGAATGGCTCAGAGCTTTAGCTGAAAAAGGCTCCAGCTTCACCAGTTACAGTATCAAGACCCTGCTTAAACGGCGTCATTAAGGCAGCACGCGGGGCGGCATTCAGTACGCAGGCAATTTGTGAGCTCCTCAGAATCTGTTGCACTCTCTGTTTTCCTCTGTTGTGTACAATGTGCTAATAATTATAGGGAGCCTGAGGATTGCGTTTGCCTCTGTGCAATGGGAGGGATGTGCTCTACTGCAGTCAGCTCTGTGCAACACCAACAATTTAGGCATATTAATAGAGATAATGCATTAGAAGCAATAATCACTAGAAGAAATCCATCTTGCTTGAAACCTTTACTCGAAGTATAAAATTAGACACTGACATAACATTCGTCATGTTAGAACTACAATTAATAACACATAATATCCAGATTTTATGTCATATTCACAAAATGGTGCATAATTGAATGGAAATTACAATGATTTCTTTTGAGCTTTCCAGATTTTTACAGGTTGACCTCTGAGCTTTGGCATGCTTTCATATGACGTCCCTTTATTCTGATGTCCTTGATTAAACTCCATTATGAGCGAACTTTATTATTTATCTAAAAAATAAAAACAGTATTGCAGATATTGCAGGAGCTGCAAAGAGCCACAGATATTACGTAAAAGTGGCTTAAAGAAAGTTTTTTATAGGATGTCTCGCTAGCAGTGTTCCACAAACAGAGTAGGATAACTGGTAAACATGTGGAAGCCGTGACTCTGGTATAACTGAACATTTTGGCCTTGGTGTACAACACCATGTGGGGTAGAAAACAAACGCTGCTTTAACCTGAACGCATACCAATGCTGAAACATGGTGGTGGCCGCATCATGCTGGGGGTACGCTTTTCTTCAGCAGGGACATGAATGTTTCATGAGCCATTCTCCAATAGTACAACCCAAAGACTTGCAACTTTGATTGTTGCAAAAGGTGGGGGGCTGATAGATACTAATAAACGACAGACTTTTCAGATTTTGAGAACCATGTAAAATTTTCCTTTTGCTTTACAATTGTGTGCAACATTCTGTTTGACTATAGATTATTTTTCACATTAAAATAAAGAGAGGTCTGTGATACTAAGGTGAAAAAACCTTAAAGAAAGTTTACAGGGAGTGAATATTTTAGCAAACTAGTCAACGAATCCGAGTAAAATAACTTAGATGGAAATGATTACTTGTATGAGAGTTTTTAATCACACCAAATCTTGTTACCTCTATAGATACAGGAACAGTTGGGTGGGTAAATGTTGAGTTGCGCTTTCATTTGTGACAGGAACTGACATGTGCTGCAACCTTCCTGTGAGACACATGGCACACCACAGTGACAGATGGACAAACTGAGACAGAAAAGGAGAATGAAATAAAAACTCATTAAGTTTGAGCTTTGAAAAAAAAGCAACAACATTGAGGAAGATGCTGAATTCATCTGCATTTGCACTCTAAAACGGGTTGCAGAAAAATGAACTAGCTTTATACAGCACTTTTTTTTTAAAGCAGGTCAAAGGTTATAGTTGAGGTTCTGTGTAATCATTAATATGTCTGCTGTCAAGATGTGGACAGACAAGGCAGCCAAATCTGTCTCTGGTTCCTGTTGTGTGTTATTTACATCCCTAAATAACATAAGGCACAAAATCCCAAAATAACCCACCCCACCCACCCACACACACACATACACACACCGATGCACAGAGCCTCCCCACTGCTTCTTACAAATGTCCCGTCTGAAGAGCCATCTGCTTTAATGTTAGGAACTCAGCAAAGCTCAGACCAGCAGCTGTGTGTTGTCTCTGTGCTTCGGTTGTGTATATGTACAGCAGGTTGTTAGCAGGTGCAAAAGTTTTTTTGGTTTTTTTTTGCCCTCCTAAACACTGGAAAGTCTCGGCAGTTTATGATGAGAGGTTTTCAACCCCTCTTTTTTTAGAGAGTGTGTACCACACTTTATTTTAATTAGGCTTTAAAAATAGATCTCCTTGCATGATTCTGCTTTTTCACAGTCCACTCAAACTTGAGAAGCTGCTTTGTGCTCTGCCCTGTGTCGCAGAATACAAAGGTCAATCCTTTTACATGTTTGGGAGCTTTATTTGGTCTGTTTAGGCTGTGATTTCTTTCTGTAAGAGTTCTCAGCAGCTTCCTTATCTGCACTTTCTCACATGATCTCTCATAATCTTCAGCTTTATGCAAAGATCCGACATGCCCGTTTTTTTTTTTTAAACCAGCCTGTTTGTATATGAGTCTGGAATAACTAGCAGTGGTAGAGGCTGGCACGTCTGAGCTCCCAGAGAATGGGAATATGCTGAGCCATCACGCCTACTCATAAAATGAATCTATCTTGTGAACGCACGTAGACCAACCTAGCAGGTAAGTACTTGAGCAGAATCAGAAGTAGGAGTCATGTTTGGTCTCAGTATGTTTAAATATCTCAAGCTCTGCTTTATGGATAACTCCAAGTTTTCAACACAAACAGGGGAGACAGTTTGTTTAATGACAGACATACCTTTTCTTTGTTTGCTGCTGTCTCCATGGCAACTGTGACAAAGACCCCACAGCAGATGGCTGGATCGCATTAAGTGCTTTGAAATTACTGTCTTGAATCCCATTTTTTTCTTCTTACCCTTACTCCACCAAATAAATCAGGTGAAACTTTTACCATCAGCATAAATTAAACCTGTATCAAGAAATTTAATCTTTGTGTTTTATTATATTTGTTTCTGCAACTCAATTCATGCCCCTTGCTGTATTATTTTTGTTTTGAATTTAAAGTCTGTTTTTGTAAATTTTGTTGTCTACCTAACATTTATAAGAAATGTATACATGATTCTACAATACTTGTTATTTAAGAGTATTTCAAGCAATTGAAGTGCAGAAAAGTGGTGTTACATGTAAGAAAAGGGTGGTTAAAATAAATAGCTCAGTTATTGCTCTAAAGGTACTTAAAATTATCTTCCTATAAGGAAAATACCAGAAGAAAATTACTTCAGTAGTTTTAATATTTTGTTTTCAAAGGATTGCTCCACCTCCTTTTTTTTTATAACAGATTTGAAACCTCCATCCTTTTTCTCACGCTTATTCCGTCAGGGTTGCGATGAGGCCGGTACCTATTTCCGACAGTCTGTGAGCAAAATAGATCAGCAGGTTGCAGGACAACCCAAAGACATACAACCATGCACACACACTCACACCTAGGGACAATTTAACCTAACAGTCGTGTTTTTGGACTGTGGGAGGAAGCCGGAGTTATTTGAAATCTTTAATAGTTAATAATATTCAGTTTTCAAAGCTCTCATATCTTGTTACTTAACACAGAAATCCCCAAAGGACCCTGTTGTATAAATATCAGAAACTGAGTTTTTTTTTTTTTTTTTAACCAGTCCTGCACCAATTATATATTATTTGAATTTTCTACCAAATAAATGTGTTAATGTGACCTACCATCAATTGTTTGGCTAATTTTAGAATAACAAAGGGCATGTTCAATTCAATTCCCTTTATTTATATAGTGCCAATTCACAACACATGTCATCTCAAGACACTTTCCAAAGACAATTCAATCAAATCACAGTCAAAGTTAATTAAAAGTTTTCTATTTAAGGAAAACAAGCTGATTGCATTGACACATTGATTTGACAGCAATCTCTCACGCCAAGCGACAGAGGAGAGGAAAAACTCTAAAACTAAATGAATACACTTTCATTTGTTCAATCATGCTTTTAAATAAATAATCTGACATAAATGACGGGTTCAAACCTAACCCTAACCCCAGCCTCGACTCAGTTCACACGTTAATCCTAAATCTAATCCTAAAACACCATTTGTACCCATAGGGACCAGGCATTGATCCCCACTAGAACACTGGGTCACCACAATGTGCTATTATTAATGGAAAATAACCCTCCAATCTAAGAAATAAACGGAAACACACACAGATGTGCAAGTATTGTGCGTAAATAAGACCTTTAAATGTGTTAGGACAAAAGTGATGACAAAATAATTACCCATGAACAGTTCATATATTTGGCTCATATATTATGGAAAATTTGACTTAGGTGTTTATTTCTATACAATGTGCAGCAGACTCATTTCCAGTTTTTCTGCTTTGATCCCTATTTTTATTGAAACGTACATAGACAACATAAATGTCAAGGTGTGATAGCTATGAAAACCATTTTCACTGAGAATTACCGATCATGTCATTGACAGATAAGCCACTAAAGTTTAACTATATATTGCGTCCTAACACTTGAGTGCCAGCCTGATCACCAGAAACAGCAGCAGCAACTCCTTTGTCAAGACCACTGATCCAGCCAAGTATATAGTCAGATGGAGGGCAGATGTTGCAAACTCAAATCCTAGTTCAGTACAAATGTACTAAAAACAGCTGCTCCAGATAAAGCCATGCTGTGGAACTAGCCAAGGTTTTGTCACAACCCTTTACATGATCTGGACAACTGCAAACCATATCTGTAACAATAATGCTAATGAATTAGCTACACACTCCTAAACCCTGATCTAAAACTTGTTTTTGTTATTTTCATGCAAAATACAAAGGTTGATGCTATCACAGTATGCTGTTGCCCTTTTATATTGCATTTCTTCATCACAATCAAACAGTAAAAGATAATATTTGTATTTTTTTGTTCAACATTTATCATAAAGCATACAGATTTTAATTCAAATGTATTTTAATTCAACTAGACAGATTTTTGACAGTCCTTGCTCAATGGATAATACAATATAATAAGATCAGAATGAGTTTTAAAAAATCGAATTTATTCAAATTCAGTTCAAAAATACTTTATTTATCCCAAAGGCAAATTAAATGTTGTAGTAACTCATACTTTGTTTTCTCTTAACCAGTTGTTGTAGGTGTTGCCAGTTGTAGACAGAAAGGATCTTCTGTATCGGTCCGTCTTGTACTGGGTCTGGAGAAGCTTCTTACTGAAGACACTCTGTTGTTACTTTAAAATCTTCTGAAAAAGATGCTCCATGTTTTCCATAATCTTTTTCACTTTATGAAGAATGTTTCTTTGTGAAATAATCTCCATAGTTTCTAGATGAGTTCCTTGAACAGAGCCAGCCTTCTTTATCAGCTTGGTCTGATGCTGTTATCCTGCAAATTATGGCAGAAGAGATCAAACTCTCCACAACAGACTTATAGAAGATATGCAGCATCTTGCAAATGCTGAAGCACCTAAGCTTCATGAAGAAGTACAGTCTGCTCTGTCTGTTTTTGTAGACGGCTTCGCAGTTGCGTCTCCAGTCTAGTTTGTTAACCAGGTGAACACCAAGGTATTTATACTCCTTCACCACATCCACATCTTCTCCCATGATGTCAACGGGATTCAACTTGTTCCTGTTTCTTCTGAAATCCACAACCATCTCCTTTGTTTTGGTGACATTCATGATCAGATGATTGTTACAACACCTTGCCTAAATGACAGTGTGATTGTTGAAGCAGGTGTATGAGGGCATTTTCAATTCCAACTCCATGGCAATAAGTAAATTGCGGAGATTTCTGGTTGCTGCTTGTTTGCTTGCGCAGGTTGTTACAACAGTCTCTATAGGACCTTCATGATGTAGGATTTCAGGGCAACATGTCTAGAATCATTGAGGCCTGTTGGTTGAGTACTTTGGAACTGGAACAAAGTGTTAGGTCTTCCACATGAACCATCTCCTGGGTCAAGCTAAGGTTGAAGAGGTGCTTTAGAATCCCACAGAGCTGCTTTGAACAGATCTTCAGGACTCTGGGACTGACACCATCAGGGGCTGGTGACTTATTACTATTCAGGTTCTCTAGTTGCCTCTTCACTTGACTTCTAGAGACAGATTGGAGAGAGGTGGAAGGAGCGGCACCATCCCCTGATTTGGCTGAAAACAAGTTTAACAAAGCAGAAGAGTCAGTTGCAGAGATAGAAGAAGAATTTGTTTGAGTAATTAGATATTTATTAATTAATTAATTTAATCTCACTTAGAGCTAGTTTAAAAAGAATAAAACCATTTTTTTACCTTATTTATTAACTCTTTTAATCTACTGCGTTAGAAGGATTAGAATAAAAGACAGACAAGCTCAAATAATCTGAAGCACTTTTTGTTTTGTAGTTGGTTAAAGAAAACTCATTCTTGATACCTAACTACATAAGACCTATAATGTGTCTTTTTTTCCTCCAAAATGAGATCAAATATTCAACTGATACAGCTACAGATATTAATTTTGAAAAATATTGCTAAAATAATAAAAGGTAGGTTAATATTATAAAGTAAATTATTAATATGAGTAAATTATGTTAAATTAAAATCATTAAAGTCATTTCTTCATATGTGTGCAATATTACATTTGTTATATTAGTGCATGACTGCAATATATGAAAAGATAAAGGTTTCTTAAGTATTCATATTCTGAATATGCATGTTGGTTTTGAGGGAGTATAAATGATTTGAATCACCTGATGTATATTTTCAGTTCCTGAGATGGAAAAGCTCCCACACAGTGTAGGAGACACTGTCTTTGTTGTAGAGAATGAAAATACTAAGAAATGTTTATCTTACATTGTGCAGTCCTAGTCTGTCTCTACTGACATCCTGAACAATTGTTGGACCAAAGTTTGAATGCTGAACACAATTAGAACTAGGTGGTGTTATCTATTTAAAGGCTCAGCGAACTGTTTTTTTAAGCTTTCACTAAAATAATTACTGAAACTTGTTGACAGTAAAATTATGATATAATTTTGCCAACTTCACGCCATGAAAGAGGTTCTGAAAGATCTGATCATGTTAAAAAATTAGGTACTGCTTCTAGTCTCCTCTAATCAATAAAAATGACAGTTAATGGACCTAGTGTTTAAGACGTGCAGGGTGCAGTGGTTAGCGTGCACGACCCATGTACAAACCTGGGTGACTCTGGTTTGAATCTGCATGCCTCTCCCCCTCTCTAACACCCCCGTTCCTGTCAGCTTACTGTCTGAAGAAACGAGCCACAAGTGCTGTAAAAAAACAAAACAAAACCTAGTATTCAAATTGAAAGAATAACCCACTTTTTTGTCTAGCCTCTTTACACATTCAGCTGTGTTTGTTCTCATACTGCAACCACCATTACAACATTTTCAAAAAGCATAAAAAACGTTGGACCGGTTCACGAAAGGAAGTGATTCTGCCAGAAAAGGGAAGGTTAAGAGTCTAACAGACCTGACTGTAAAAACATTTTGGCTCTAAGAGTGAAAAGCTAATAATCGATTTCAGGGGTAATGAAGTGTTCATCTGCTGCTGATTTACTGCAAAAAAAAAAAAAAAAAAATGGGGGAAAATACCACGTTTTCGTTGCGGATATGCATATTCCAGGAAACCTAAAAATCCCTAAAAACTCTAAATTTCCTGAAGAAAAAAAAATCTCCCAGGAGCTGTTTATGTCCTTCCACTGCTGCACCAATGGGAGTATCCTCTGTCAGATCAGCCTGTTGTTAAGGCATATCAGCTCTGCAGCAGATAGGGGAAGGCAGTGTCGAAAGGTGCAGCAAGGTGCATTAAAGACATTATCAACCGTTTGCTTTTTGCAGAAAAAAACACATCCCTGTGGCCTGTGGAAAATACCCTGCCATCTACTTACGCTCTGTTCATCAGCTGTTTGAACTTCAGTCCCAGGAAAAAAGTGCCCAGGTCCAAACGACAATGCCCTGGAAAAATATGACTTTTATTTGTTTCATTCTCTGAAACAGCACTCCAAAATCATTGGCCCTTAACTTTTATTTACAACACACATGCATTCTTACACTAAAACAATTCTATAAATAAGAGCAGGTTGTTTTTTAAAAGAGCAGTTAATGATAATGTTCAGTCTCAGGAAGCATAATCTGAATGTTTTGTCCCCACAGTGACATTTACGGTTCTTTTGACTTTTACTTACCTACTTCTTTTAGGTTATTATAGCAGAATCTCAGCATAATTACAAAATACATATTTTATCATTAACTAATTTGTTCTGATTAGAAGCACAAAGAAGCAGGCAACTGAAAAACTGTATGATCTTCAAAGCTTACTTAAGTATTCAGGGTGTTCAAAGTCATTTTGAGCAGGAAAATGGTTTAAAAACAAACTTTTTATTATCTAAAACAGCAAGCACGTAATGCAACTCTACGAGCAAGTAAGTCCTCCCTACTGTTTTTCTGTTTGTTTGTTTTTGAAATATGCTCTTCAGCAGAAACAGGAAGTTTTTATGCTCATCGCACAAGGACCGTTTTCCTCCAGAGATCACTGTATTATCATTAAAATATGGTCTATCCAGTTCATCATACAGTAAAGAGTCCATATATTCATCTGGAGTATGCTTTGGATTCCTGCAATAGACAAGTGAGATAAACAATCCCATCTGTTTAAATTAGATCAAAGTCATGACAATACAGCTAAAGACTTTATGAATAAAGAATTTTAGAAGAGTTGTTCTTTCTTTGAGACAAAACTCTGTTCCACAATGCAAGCTAGAGAAAAGCAGACAGAAACTTTAAGGGAGAGTAACAGAGGGTGTGACCTTAATCCTACAGTGGGAAAGAAAGAGAGGCACACTTGCTCCTACACACACACACACACACACACACACACACACACACACACACACACATCTGGTCTATCCAGTTTCTACTTTTTATCTCATAGGAAAACTATGCTGGAGGTTAGACTAGCAATAAACACAATGAAACTTCTGTAACCTACCTCTTTTGATCCAAGATGTGAGTCATCTTTAAAGCCAATCACATTCTTTACAGGAGGCTGTCATTCATAAAATAAGGGTGTGGACACTTGTTTTATTTATCTAAATATTAATTCCCCCATTTCCCTTTTTTGTGTTAGCAGCTCTGTAGTTGAACCTGTGAGCCAGAGCATGCTATATTTCACCTCTCGCATTAACGTCTATAAATTTTCATAGACAAGTGTTTTACAGGGGCCATATTACCACATGCTGCAGAGTCATGCAGAGTACTGTACACGGCCTACAAGCCCTTACGTGTTGCACCAGAACACATTTAAGACTTCAGTTTCAGAAGAGGGCAACCACACCACTGCGTAGACTAAAGAGATTCTATTACTGAAACTTTAGCTTCTCTCCAAAAAGACTGTTGTTAAAGTAAAACACAAAAAGTAGCTTAAGAATATTCAAAGTTCTTGTATATAGCCTGTTGCAACAGCAATCCAACCTGTGGGGATTATTTTCCTCAACATTATGTTCAGAGAACAGAGATTAACAAAAAGAATCATCAGACAGTGGCACACACAGCACAGCTGTAGTGGCTTAAAGCGGGGTTAGGTTATAAAGCAAGATCCAAGGCTTTGAACACCTCACAAGGCACTGTTCAATCCATCAAATGAAATTATAGTTTGTGGCATAATTGAAGACATGACCCAACTGACAGATTGGCCATGAATAAGATTAATCAGAGACGCAGCAAAGAGGGCCATGGGAAACCTTGGGGAGATGCAGAGATTCAAAGCTCACTTCAGATAATCTGTTGACATAAGAAATGTTAGTTTCCCAATCCACTGCACTGTCCTTTGTTAAAGATCTAACGAAGGAATGAATAGACTTTCCCCTGGTCCCACTTGGAGCGTCAACTGTCTGTAGTATAAAGCACATCTGTTGCAGTTTCTCTTAACATTTTTTCCATCCATTTCCTTTTAGATTTTGTCTGCTTTCGTCTAAGACGGAGTCAGCAATAGTTGTTTTTACAGTGTGTGCAGAATTATTAGGCAACTGAGTATTTTGATCACATCATACTTTTCATATATGTTGTTCTACTCCAAACTATTAAGTAAATCAGGTGTGGTGCAACTCTGTAATGAGGAGGAGTGTGGTCTAATGACATCAACCCTCTATATAAGGTGTGCTTAATTATTAGGTAATTTCCTTTCCTTTGACAAAATGTGTCAGAAGAGAGATTTTAAAAAGTCTGAAAAGTCAAAAATTGTAAAATGTCTTGCAGAGGGATACAGCAATTGTGAAATTGCCAAACTTTTGAAGCTTGATCACCGAACAATCCAGTGTTTCATGGCAAATAGCCAACAGGGTCGCAAGAAGTTTGTTTGGAAAAAAAAAGGTGCAAAACAACTCTATGAATTGAGGAAAATCAAGTATAAAGCTGCCGAAATGCCTTTCACCACCAGTTTTGCCATATTTCAGAGCTACAATGTTACTGAAGTATCAAAAAGCATAATGTGTGTGATACCCACGGACATGGCCAAGGTAAGGAAGGCTGAAAAACGACCACCTTAGAACAAGAAACACAGGATAAAATATCAAGATTGGGCCGAGAAATATCTTCAGACTGATTTTTCTAATGTTTTATGCCCTGATGAAATGAGTAATTCTTGAAGGGCCAGATGGATGGACCCCAGGCTGGATCAGTAAAGGGCAGAGAGCTCCGCTCTGATTTAGTTAGGTTGAGGTGGAGTACTGTTATGGGCTGGTATCATCAAAGTTGAACTTGTGGGACATTTTGGGGTGAGGTTAGAGTGAAGCTCAACTCCCAGATCTACTGCCAGTTTCTGGAAGACACCTTCTTCAACCAGCTGCACAGGAAGAAGTTGGTATCATTCGAGAAAAATATGATTTCCATGCAGGACAATGATCCATTTCATGCATCCAAATACTGGCCAGTAAAGGTCTAAAAGAAGAAAAAATGACATCACCTCCTTGTTCACCTGATCTGAACACCATAGAGAACCTGTGGTCCCTCATAAAATATAAGATATACAGGGAGGGAAAATAGTCCACCTCTCTGAACAGAATTTGAGAGGCTGTGGTGCTGCTGCTTGCAGCAATGTTGATCATAAACAGATCAAGGAACTGACAGAATCTATGAATGAAAAGCTTTTAGGTGTCATTGCAATGAAAGGGGCCTATCTTGATCACTGATTTGGTTTTGAATGTTGGAAATGTTTATTTCTAAATTGTGTGGTGTTTTATTGGTTTACCTGGTGAAAATAAACAAGTGAGATGGGTATATATTTGGTTTTTAAGTTGTATAATAAGTCTACACAGTACTTGTTACCTGCACAAACAGATATTCTCTTAAGATAGCCAAATCTAAAAAAACAACACTTCCAAGTATTACGCTTGGATATTTATGAGTCTTTTGGGTTGATTGAGAACATAGTTGGTGTTTAATAATAAAAAGAATCCTCTCAAATACAACTTGCATAACAATTCTGCTCAAAGTGTATAATTTAAAAATTACACAGATAAGCCAAAAAAGTTATTGAATAAAAAGGTTAAGCCAGCATAGCTTATATATAAATAAGCTGCAACAATTATCTGTATTGAAGACAGAAAAATAATAAAAAAGAAATAAGTGAACAAAACGATCATTTTAGAAGAAAAATGTATAAGGCAAACTGAAAGTAATTCCACCTTACCAAAGGATCATAAATCCATCCCTCCATCTTCTGCAGCTTATTCCATCAGGGTCACGTTGCGGCCAGTGACTCTCTCCAGCAGACTATTGGGTACACCCTGGATGGGTCGCCAGTCTGGCACAGGGCACTGAGAAACAGTGGAGCCCCACCGTGCCGGCCAAGATCATAAATATTAAAATAAAATTTGAAACAGTTTCATTTTTTACAAGTATATCCTAAATTGCTAAAACTGCATGCCTTTAAACGTATAATTAAGCAGAGAAACTGCATCTCCAGAGAAATCTGGCCAAGTGTATTAGTCCTCCAAAACCCTGACAGCCCAGGGTGCAGACCAGGAAGCAGAGTTGTAGTTTAACACACCTCTCTGCAG
>JAUZNJ010001181.1:4676-18778 GCA_034780135.1 Jordanella pulchra
CCCCACTTGTTCTGGCCACAACATGGGAGCGCAGACTTTGTTTGTGTGTTGTTGGTTTTGACATTTGTAGGAATGACAGAGGAACTGTTAACCATAAATAACAGCTCTAGCAATGTTTGCCCTTTGAAATGACAGTTTGGTTCTTGTCTAATTCTTATTTACATGGAGTTGCAGTGTTTTGTTTTCATTAAATTGTTAAGGCTTCGATACGAGGCTGTTGTAATGTCTTGATGTTTGGTTTCAGATGGGTATAATGTTAAATCTTCTCACGTTATCTCAGTTACTGGCTTCGTTCTACTACAGGCCAGCAGCAAAGTGGTAGCAGATTATTTTCTTATTAGTTCTGCCTTCCTTCCTCTTTGGTTCACAGAATCACATTTAATCAAAAGTTCATTTAAAACACGTCTTTGAAGAAGACATGTGTTTACTCCTGCTGTGGTCCCTGCAATGGGCTGTTGGTTACCAGCAGCATTGCTTGAAAAGTTTTTAGAAAAATTGCAGTTTAGAACTGCTAAAATTCTCTCTCGTATCTTTTCTGAGCTATAATTTACTAACAAAATGCCAGGAAAGAAGGACCAAAGTTTTCATAGATGAGTGATGCAGCGCTGCCCCTCCTTCACCTGTTGCTGCACACTGCTAGGCAGCTAGCAGAGGTTTTCGTTCATACAGACAAAAAGCAAATTAGCTGTGAAAACAACATTTGCATTCGGTGTTAATCTAAACAACTTTCTCAACAATAACGTTTCACAGTTCTGTACAGCTGCAGTTTTATTGGTGATGACTTGCTTAGGAATCAGGTTTTATAAAAGTAATTGTGTTTTCATATTTATTTTAAATACAGGGATTTTTGCCTTATTTTCACTGGAGGACACTGAATATAATCCCCCTCAAACTAAAACGCTCCAACACGTTGCTTTTTTACACTTATATTATCTGTTGCCATTTGTTTTAAGTAGTGTACTTAAGCAGAAATGTAGTGAAAGAGCTAGCTAACCAACACTGCACAGCAACAGGTGGGGAAGGGGCAGCTCTGTGCTGTTTTTTTTGTTTTTTTTTTTTCTGGATAACTGGAAAAAATAAATTAGAATTATTAAAATACCTAATTTGAAATCCCTGTGATACACTGGCAGTGGGAACCAGCTCATCTCATAATAGAAGTTGATGCAAATAATAATTATTGACATTGTTAATTCTGTCCTAAATGTTTATTTACTGAGTAAATGTCTAAGTTTAAATATACTTTGTATTTGTTCATAGCAAAAAACAAACCTTCTGATTCCAGGATTTCCTGCCTGTTTCCTGGTAGAAGAAATGATTAAAGATTTCTTTTTTTTTTTTTGTTTTTTTTTTTTTTTTTTTTTTTTTTTTTTTTTTTTTTTTTTTGTGTTCCAGGCTGAACTCATTTCAACCCTGAAGAAGCAGTGAGTCTCTTTATAGGAAGCTGCGAAGGCCATTTATTTGTTACGTTGATAAAAAAGGACAGAAAAAAATGGGCTTTAAGGTTGTTTTGAAAGTAAGAATTTGAATTAAAAGTATCGATTTAAATGTTGTTCTCATTTACCTGCTGATTTGCTCTCGCCCTGTTCTTTCGTTTTATGTTTCCTTTCAATCATGCCTCCATAAACACCTCTGGGAGCAGCAGGTTTTGTTTGCGCCAAGGTCCAAGCCAGGATCCTGACCTCAGCTCTGGGAATGTTTTGGAAATGTGTGAACTGTGATTACCGTCGAGTTAATGACATCTGCAGCTCCCAACCTCCAGCTGGACCGAGCTGGGCGCTCAGCTGTGATCAACAGCAAGTCATGCTGTTGTTTGTTAAAGCGAAATTGGAGG
The DNA here is from genome assembly GCA_034780135.1 of Jordanella pulchra. Lineage (NCBI taxonomy): Eukaryota > Metazoa > Chordata > Actinopteri > Cyprinodontiformes > Cyprinodontidae > Jordanella > Jordanella pulchra. Next base: position 6,508 of record JAUZNJ010001181.1, read on the forward strand.
CGGTGATTTACACTGAAACTGGAACACAAGCGTGGAGGATAAACTGCAGTGAAGGCGCTTAAAGTTGTTCATTTTGAAAGGATTTGCTGTACTCACCCTGTTAAATAACTTCAAACAATGAGTCATTAGCAGAAAGCTAATTTAGGAGTTTAACAATTTAACCAACACCGGCTCTCATTGGTTCATTTTTGTTTTCATTACATATTTCTGTTAATAGAGCCGTGATCTCTGCAGCTGTGAGTCTGATGCCGATGCTGTGCCAACAGTAAATATAATATTCAGCTGTGAGGCATTCCTGACAATCACCTAGTTTTTCAGCCCATTCATCTCCCTTAGTAATATATTATGTCTTCATTTACCTCGTCGCCACAAATCCAAACGTGGCTCTTAAATGTCTTATATATTTACCGGCTCCTGTTAAAACCTTCACAATGTTCACATGTTAAGTTTCTATTAAAATACTCTGCCTGAGGTTGCAGAAAGGTCACAACTTATTTCTTCCAAACTAAACAGATCATAGCGTCTGACATTAAGCCCTTAAAATGCAGATGAAATCATCCCACTTGTGTTGAACGGCTGCTGAGGGGAATGGAAAAGTTGAATAATCTGCTTGTTTGTGATTTTTTTTTTTTTTAAAGGGGTTAAATGACATGAAGGCAATGACTGTCAGCATTGTTATAGTAAAATCTCCATTTCAAAGCCGCATTGAACAAATAGAGGCAATGAGTCCAACTAGCCATGAATGGGCAGCAGAAGTGACTGAGGGAGCTGTTGTAATATAGAGTAGGCTCAATAGACAATCTGAGGCTCTCTTCCAGCAAGTGACATCTTTAATGTGACCTTCTCCTCTTTGAGGAGGAGGGATACATGAGCACATTCCACCTTCTTTGGTCATTTTGGACCCAGCAAGAAGGAAAAACTGCGTCGGATCCAAAGCGCTTTGTTTTAAAGCCACTTAATGATGTAGAGCGGTAATGTTAGACTGCAGTAAATTAGTCAAGCAGTGCTGCAGATTTATGTTGGTTTTAGGGACAAATTTGTACCTACTGAGAAATAGTTTGCCATACGACGAACCACAAAGCCTGACAAACATTGATATTGATTTAAGCTCTTAGTTTTTATGGTTTGATCCCTTTTCTAATGGGTGTCGTTTAAAGGAAGACACCTTGCACCATTGTGGGTATGGAGATGCAAGGAGTGTCAAAAAGCAAACAGGTCAACTTGGCGTCTTGTGTTTGCTCCTTGTGGAGACACAAAGCATGCCTATTAGAGGGTTAAAGGTCGCCTCATGCTTGTTAAAGAAGGTTGGACCCACAAAGATGAAGGTAGGTTTCTGCTGTAATCCACCTCTGCTGTTTGGATTCGCTCCGTCCTCTGCAGGCCGCCATAAATGGAGATATGCATCGTCTATACAGGCTGACTGTCTTTTTTTCTTCTGCATCTTTTCTGGAGTATCTCATGCCCCCACCCCCAACGGCATCAGCGCCGCTTCCTTCCCCCACAATCACTCCCTTATTTAGAGTAGGCCCCGGGGAAAGAAGAAGGCTCAGTGAATGCATCTGTGTCTGTGTGTGTGAAAGCAGAGTTCATCCATCTTCATGGTCAGTTGGTTGGCTTTGATGAAAACCCTCTCCTGAGATGTAACAAGATTTATTGATTTAGTTGGACTTAAAACTGTTGAACAGTTTGATATTTAAATGTATTACCTGCACTGCCTGTCGTTCGTTTTTACCAGTTACAGCTATCTTCTTTTATTTAGTAGATCTACGTTTTGTTTCCCTGTTTAGTCGTTCTCATTATATCCACCTGCTGTTTTAAAATAAAACGACTGCATGTATGTGAAGTCTGCTGCAGTTTATTTTATACAATACAGAAAGTGGGTCAAATTGTTGGTTTGCTGTTTAAATATGCTGATGATCTGATTATTCAAGAACTGCATCTTTTTGTGTCTAGACACTCAGGAAGGCTGAGGTCTCTCAGAAGGCCTGGATGCCTTCCAGTTACTGACAGGATTGGCCTAAACTGCAGTGCATTCTCGCATAAGAGGGAACATTAATACACTTTCTGTCTCAGTGGGGTTGTTGGAATGGGATGAAGCCTTGGAGGAGGATCTCACCTTGTAGAGTAGCCGTGTCAATCATAAGCCTTGTGCTTAAAGCAGAAGTTATGATTGAGAGCCTGCAGACAATCACTGCCCTGGAGTTTCTGCATAGTTTGATATGCAGAAAAATATGTTGATCTTTTTCGACCTTCCTGATGTTTGTGCTATAACGGCAGCTTTGTCTTTTGCATAGTTGAGTGTTTGAGTAGGCTTCGTTTGCACTTGGTTACTGTTTAGCTCACCATTGAGGCTTGCAGGGAATTTAGAGTGGGATGCTGCTTGGGAGTTGTAAGCACATGACTTCTGCATGAGGAGAGCCAACACGGTTTCTCTAGCTTAGCTAAACAATAAACAGGATGTACAAGTATAAAATGCATTTTTATCATTTAAAAAAACCAAAGAAAAATGACTAAACTTTTTGAGGAGCAGCCTGCATGAAGCCTCACTCTGTGCAAAGTGCATTTAACCTGAAGTATTTTAATATATTTCACATTAAGCTGATACTTGGCTCAAAACTTAGTCAAAGTGCTGAACGCGACGACCTGCTACTAACGGTTAATTACATCATATGGTTGAAATGCTTCTTATTTAGAAAAGATCATAAAGAGGAATCATTAATTTCTTCTGTAGCAAATTGAAGCTTTAGAAAACATGAGATTCAGCCTCAACGCTGTTGGTTTATTTATAAAATTCTTTTTAAGGTTTTTCATACAAGTAACATCCATTTTATTACCATTGAGGTCAACTAGGTACTCTGTTAAAAAAAAGAAATGAATAAAAAAAGGCATTCAGTTCATTAAATGAGATGATTCATCTTTACAGATTCCCAAGAACCAGGTGAGATTTTAAGCGCTTTTCCCAAAAATTAAGAATGAAAGACTCACAAATCACACATAGGGTTTTAAAGTATCTGTTAGGGTGAGAATTATTCCAATCCAGGTTTTATTTAATCCATATAATGCAGTATTTTTGAATGGAGGCTGTGTCTCTTTGGATTCATAAAAATACTGGCCTCTATTCTCAAATACATTAGGATTCTGATAAATCTCAAAGCCTCCTAAAGAAACTGCTCTTTTCAACTGTAATCGTTGAAGTATTAGATTTCTAAATCAAGATTTAGTTGAACAAACATAAGTAGAAAACTTTGAAGGCTAACAGCCACTAATGCTTAGCTAGTTGCAGTATTCTTACGGGAAAGGCAGGTTAGCGCTGTGCAGTTCAGCCAAAAAAAATCTAAACTGTTTTTTTTTTTTTCTTGACAATTTTTCATTTAGATATTTTTTTGTTTTCTCTGCACTATCTAAAGCCACATTGACATTTGGCTTCAAGGTTTCTTTAGCGTAGCTTCAAATGCTTTCCTGTCTAAAGTGTTTTAACGTGACTTAACTGTTGTGGGGAAAAGTGCTACTTCTATCTCGCATGCATGGATCCACAGTCCACTGTAGCTAAACTTCTCTCTTCTGATAACCACCTAAAGACCTGGACTGAGAAGGTTAGTTTCTTATATTTATTAAATGGAACAAGACCAAAAGCCGAGCACCTCTGTGATTTGTAAATTGCTTTTTGTAGAACTGCGACTTGTGATCACTAACAATCCAGTGGTGTCAGTCACTGTGTACAGTGCTGAGCATACTTTGCTTTCTCATATATACTGTCCTGACTGACTGATGGGCACTGCCTCAGTGTCAGCTATTATTACCGGGGCCGGCTGCACGGCTCACTGCAGAGCAAACTCATTCAGAGTCCTCACTGACTTTGTCTAGTCCATTAATGTAGCCTCATTTGAAAGCTTGAGTGATGCGTTAAAAATGACAACTGATGTCTGAGCCTCTATTCATTTACATGTTAGATGAATCGATTTTGTTTCTTACGTAAACCTGCTGGTCTTGGCTATAAACCTCACTGTGTTTGATATCGGCTTCTGGAATATGGGGCTGATGGAGTAATAATTTTTAAAATGAAAACAACTGCTGAGCAATAATTCTAAATATTAGCATTTTTAAACAAGCTTAATGTAGCTGAAGAAAAGTCAATCTGCTTCAAATGGTGACAGATTATGCCCTTAGTTGTTGACTGTAGGTTGACTGTGACAGCTTGTGTTTTATCTCCTGGGCTATAAAGCCTGTTCCTACACCAACTCTGGAGTTTTCAACTATTGTTTTAGAGGCTACTATAATGCAAAGAAAGTCTCTAAATTAAATTTCCTATGGACAGACGAGGTTCAACTGTTGCTTAATTCTAGCAGGTTTCTGCTAGGTTACGTTTAGAAGTGTGCGCAGTCAAAATGTCACTGCTATCCGCCATTTTTTTCTTCCTCTGTGTTGTCCCTGTGTTTTCATTCATTTTTAGTTTTCCCGTTTCCACGACAGCAGCAGCTGTAATGTTTTCAAACCATTACACACTAGAATCCTTTTTTTAAACTGTTTAGTTTCCCTATTGTCTTGAAAGATAACGGCAGAAACGGTCCAAACGGTCCCGTTTCTACCATAGTGTTGCATTGGGATTGAGCCGTTTCATGTGTTATAAGAAGTTTATTGGGAGGAATCCAGGTGAGGCCTTTCAAATCTTTGAACAACAATGGGTTTGGGACTATCATGATCAGAAGTTATTTTTTGCTGATTAGTGGTATTGGTGAATTTTATTCATCAGAAGGGCTACTGTATAGTTACTTAACAGCGTAATAGTTGGTTGCCCCAGTCGGATGAAAAGCAGATTTATCATCGGTGGTTTTAGATTAAGGATGCCAACGGTAAGCTTGTGGACAATTTCTGGATGCTACTTTAAAGTTGGGCCTTTAACATCATACTGACCAATTTACAGGCATTCTACTGGTTGTGCCAAACTTAGTGGTTAAATACTCACCCAGATGTATCCCAGAAGCTGTATGTAATCAAAGTTCATGTAATCCAGATATTAGTGAGAGGATTGGAGCTACTGGTCAGTCCTATTCGAAGGTTTTTAAAAATCTTTGAATCTGTTTGTGGTACAACAAGTCAGCTCTGAAGTAAGAAAGAAGATTAAATGCTTAATCAAAAACCAAAATGTGACATTTATGTTTGTGTTTGCAGACCTTTAGAACAGCCCCACAAATGGTTCCCATTATGGGAATAAGATCTGCCTCTTTGGGCCAAAATTGTTTTGAGTTTTGAAATTCTGTTTGAATAAGGAAAATAATTTAATAATTAAAGCATTGGTTTAACCTAAAATGTTATCTTGGAGCTGAAATGTATCAAACCGCAATAAATGGAGTGTCAGAGTAGTGACTCGTCAGCTCAGTAGATTTTTTTTTATTTTTCCTTAATATCCCGTTTTGGAAATTTACTTTGGCAAAGCCCTGAACAGTAGTTCTTAAGCATGCAGCTCTGTTTGTTCGGCCTCCCGTGAGTCTCTGAAGTGAATCAGTATTGAATGTTCAGTGTTCTCTGGTTTTGTGGGAAATAAAAAGCAGAAATCTGCATTCTTGCCTGGTTTTACAGCCTGTTTCTGCCTCTGAATGATTATCCCGATGACGTGGTGCTGGCTGTATAGGCCAAAAAGAGGCACAATCTCACAGCTGTCTGGAGACTTGCAAGGGAACCAGAAATGTTCTTCTGGCTATACATGCTGCACACTGAGGATTTATTGCTGTAGAACGAACACATACACACAGAGTGAGTGTTTGCTCCTTTGCAGAGCAGTAAAGTAATGAACAGTGAGGCCACATGCTTTCTGCTGCTGTGGGAAGATCGCTAACTAAACAGCTTTTAAGAGAGGAGAGAATTTATTTTCTAGTTCAATCTGTGGTTAAGTTAGGTCATAGTGTTGATAGCTATACTGGATTGTATTAAGCGTTGGGCTGTACTGAAGTACAACTTCTGCCTACGTATAGTATGTGAAAAGTGCTATCAGGAAGGCGTAACCTGTAGGATCGAAGGACGTGGTTTCAATCTGAGAATAATGCCAAGTAGGCAGTTTTAGACACAAACGCAGGTTATTAACTATGATTGTCAAAATAAAGCCCTGAACATGTAGACAGCACATCCTTTGTCAACATTATCTTCTCCATCTTCCATTTTCATTGTAAAAAGCCCCAAACAATTAATTGGATGAATTAGGATTGATAAATTATTGAAATAATTGTGAACTAATTAATCCTTAACTAGAGTTTTCAGACTCTTAACACGTACAATTCGATGAAAGAGCAACCCACTCAGACTGGTGCTTATGCCAAATGTTATGTTTTAAACATTTTGCATTTAACATAAAAGCTTTTTGGCTTTGATCATTTTCTATCCAGAACTCCGTAAGTGGTTTAGGTTTAGCTTTAAATGCTGCAGAAATAGAAGATTTTACTGGGGATCGACTGATACATCAGCCAAACAATATTTCTGGCCGATATCTGTGATACCTGCACGCATTCGCTGATTCATTAAAGCATTCAGCAGCCATGTCTTGGGATCACTTCATTTGCTGTCCATTGTAAATGTTTTCTTTGATTTGATATATGTTTCTTTTAAAGTTTAAACTTCTCTAACATTTGTTAGAATTGTTTTATTTTTACCATTTAAATTGAGGAAGAACATATCGGATCGGTTATACTGATGTAAAATAAAAATCAAAACCTAAAAATATCTCTAGAACATTTTAAAAGTAAAAAACAGGAAGGGTGAACAGAGCTCAGCTCACTGAGCTGTTAGCAGCTACCAGTCAGTGTTTTGGTGGCGGCCTGTTGCTCTAGCTGTGGGTATCTGCTTCAGTGTGGCTTTCGGGATACATGGACGCTTTTTTTTCTTCTTCTCCCCCTTCCTCTATCAGTTCGTTCCCCCTCTGGCCCTGCTCAGCTGCTCCAGCCATCTGTGCGATGGCAAACAGAGAACAGAGAGATCGAAGGAAAGCTGGAGCAGTGGGGGGGGAGAGAAAGTGAGGAGGGCAGCACGGGTTAGGAGAAAGGGAGGATCAGTTCAGGATGAACGGGGGTCTTTGGGACATCTAAGAATGGGTCTGGTGATGAGCAGAGAATGACTAAAGAGGCACAAAAACAAGATGAAGTGTTTCCAAGAAACAGCAGAATAAAGATGATGTCTGTCCTTGTCTACAAATAGAAGTGTGAATCTGCATCGGTTCAGGAGGACAGTGGAAACTAGGATGAATGGTGAGGTCTGGATTTTAAACTGGGACCAGTAGATGGAAGCCAACAGTGAGCTCACTTTATGTCTTGTTTTTTCCTCGTCTCATTACTCCTCCGTCTCTCCCACCTTCCCAATCTGTTCCCATGCTCCACAGGCCAAGCGTCTTCCTCTTCGCTGGCCTCTAGATTGCCTGAGTGTTTGTCTCACTGCTTAACTTCCTGCACAGCCGGCTGCTCGATCTGTTTGTAAACTTCAACAGGCCAGTTTCCTGTCACCCCTCGGTTCCCCTGTATGCTCTACTAGAAGCAGCTGGGATATCGAATCTCTGATGTAATATTTGCCTTTGCCCTCATTGGTTCCTTTATTATCTCTGTGTTCTATCTTTACCATTTTTCTGTCTCGTTTTTCCTGATTTATTTAGGGTTGTTAGCTATGTTGTACCTATTTGACCTACTTAGTGGATGGATCTGAGATTTTCCCTCCTCTGCATTTCTGTTTCCATCCACTTTAATTTAGAGCATTGACTATTCTTAGATATGAAACAGTTTAGTGTCTTTCCATAAACTTCCCCCCATTTTTCTTTCCTCTGGCAGTCAAAGAAAAGCATCGCTTTGCTTTATGTTTTTGCTTTATTTTTTCTCCAAGGAGTTGCTGATCTTCTGATCTAAACCAAATTACCCTTTTGCACATATTTTCTGTGTTCTCTATGTTGCTCCTGCTGCTTGTAGTTTTTTTAAATTTATTTGTCCAACGGAAACTTTTGAACATTTTGCCAATACATCCAGCATCCTCAAAATTATAACTACTTGTCTTTTTAGAGACATTGATTATTTTAGCCATTGATTAATCTCTGATTATTACTTTTGGCAAATTAACATTTCTAAATAAACACTTGGAATATAAATTTAAAAAAAAGATAATTTTCTTGATCAATGGATCAAATTTAGGGGTGCACCGATTAATTGGCTGGCCGATTGATCGGCCTCGATTTTCTTAATTTTGGGAGATTTGTGATTGGCTGATCCTTGGGTGTAAAACCGATCATTTCCACCAATCTCATCTACACCTGTAAAGGTCTAAAAACAAAACAAACCACCGTCAATGTCTTAAACTTTCAATTATGTTTTAGAGCAGTTATTTTAGGAGTTTTTATTTTTTCACCAGCAATGATTAATATAATTTGTGTCTTGATCTTATAACAATGACAGTCTAAGTTATAAAAAAAAAAAAAATCAGTATCGGTCGAAATCGGAATGTCATGCTTTGGGATGATTGGAAATCGGTGATCGGCCAAAAACAATCAGTGCACCGCCAATCGAATTGTTTGGATTTTGAAGATTAGATTTTATTTATTTATTTTTTTTCTCTCCCCACCGACCCACTTCTTGGGCTTTTATATCTCAAGGTGACGTCAGTTCAACAGGTTTTGCTTCTAGTTGTCCCTTCATAACTTGTAGACCAGCTCTCTATATATTTTCCATATTTGCTGTAAAAACTTTATTTTATTACCCTTTAAATGAAGGTCACCTCCCAGAGGGAAGCTTAAAAACTTTGAAAACAATCTGACTTTTGTCATCCTTATTATGAAACTTAAGTAAGAAAAAAAAATTCAGATTTGATTTTTAAGCCAATTTACCCAGACCTGCGATAAATCCAATGAATCTCTTGAGTTCCAATCATTTCTCTTGACTTTACCATCAGTTCTTGTATAAAATACATTAGTTACTAAAAGTCTAAAATAATGTGTAAAAGCTAAGAGATTGTGAATATTTTTGCTATAAAATTTAGGGAAACTGATTCATTCTAGTGATTCCTGTTCTGATTTGTACTGGAAAAGAAAAACCTGGAAAAACAGCAACTACTTTGGCCAAATGTGTCAGTGAGCTTTTTAAGCAGCTCACAGAGGGGTTGTTTAGCTCTGCAGTCCAGCTGGCATTGAGATGAATGTAGACAGTTTGTAGTAGATGTTAGGAAAGCACCTCTCATGAGTTTACTGCTCAGTTTCACCTATTTGTCAAAAACCCGCTCTGTGCAGTCTGATCCTATTGAGACGCAGCTTTTCTTTGTCAAAATGGACGATGCATTATAAAAAGGCATAAGTTGGTGAATAGAAAAACAATATTTAGTGAAATAATTTGTCTCCCCTTTTAACTAATAGAGAACCTTTATTTGGCTGGGGTATGGTGGATGATTATGAAAGTTATCGCTCTGCTTGAACATCAGAGCTGTTGCAGCAGGACTTTCTGCACATGATTCCTTATATCTGAATAATATGACGACCTTGCGGTTCAGATGGAGGCTGAATCCTCAGGCTACAAACATTCAGCTGTGTTTCTTGTCCGATCTTGTCGTTGCCTAACACTGCTCTATATATTCTGTTCTTCCAGATTGATCCTCGCACTCTGAAGAACGTCTCTTGAGCTGTATTCATCCTCTGAGACTTAAGTCCACCAGTCTTGTCCTGCAGAGACGGACCACTACCATCCGAAGGGGAGATGAAGCCGGATGGGGTTGCCACGGCAGCAATGGAGCCAATGGAAACACTGGACTCTAATCCAGTAAACGAGGCGGCAGCACAGGAGCCGGACCCCGCAGCCGCTTCGGCTGAGGACACACCGCAGCATCCCGCTGGGGAACCGGGCGAAGCGGAGCCTCAGGTAGATCAGGGTAAGAAGACTCCAGCTGGGAAGACCACCAGCAAGTCCTCTGGTGACGCCAAAGCCAAGGTTACCAACAAGGCAACTCCGAAGACAAAAGCCAGCACCCCAACCGCAGTCAAGAATCCATCCGGCTCCCGACCCAATGCACCCCAGGGCCGTCTGTCCAACGGCACGTCAAAGCCTCCGAGCAACGGCGTGGCTAAAAAGACGACACCTTCTGCAGACAAAAAGAGCACCCCTACGTCTGCTTCCACCAAAAAACCCACCGGGACAGCAGGGGCACCAGCTTCCAAGACCCCCGCTAAGGTCGGTGAGAAAAAGACTCCAGGGAGCCTCTCTGCCAGCAACAGCATAAAGTCAACAACCGGCGCGCCAGCAGCCAAAAAGACCTCACTTAGTGCTGCCAATGGTGTCAAATCCAGCACTACTGCTACCGCTGCTGCTGCTGCTGCTGCTAAGAAGCCCCCAGGTTGGTTGTGTGCCTGCTCTACATCTTTTAGATTTTATCAATCTTCTATTTGCAGCAACCTACACAATATTGCAGACAACTGTATGGAGAAAGAAAGTCTAATAAACATTTGTTGAAAAAAAAAAAAAAGAAATACGGTGTGCCTGCTGGACCTTTCCAGCTGTCTGATAAACATTAACTTTAAAACAGAATTATCTTCACTTTACAAACATGTGCTGCTTTTCATTGGTCATTCAGATAAAATTCAAATAAAGACAGCAGAGTTTGGGTTTATAACAAGACTGAAAACTTTAAGGGGTTTGATTACTTTAGCAGGGCGCTATAAGTAAAATTAGATTAGCCTTTTTCACGCTATGCATGTTGATATGTCTAGACTACATTTTCCAGGGATCTCCTTGTAGCACCACTGATCATTTCTCTACCGTCTCTCCTTTAGCTTCCAAACCAGCTCCTGCAGCTCCATCCAAGACCAGCTCAGCATCCAAACCTCTGCCCCCCAAAACAACCAGGTAGGTAGAGATGATACAAACACTTAACATTTCCACAAATAAAGATCTTCCCGCTCCAAATAAACCCGCCAGAAATCCTCCAATTTAAATGGCTAAGATGTTGACTTTTATTGCAGTATAAACCTACTCAGTGGTAAACTACAAAAAGTAGTTTGTTGAAAAGGCGTAGCTTGGCTACTGCTTCAGAGAGGATTCTGTTAAAGAAAGGAGTAAAGGACAATAGTCCCCCACAAAGAGGCCGTAAGTAGGCCAGCAAGCAGCCAACGTTGGAACAAGCCTTAGAGGGACGCCTCGCAGTTTCATCAGAGGAAGCATTCAGCTTTATTAATAAAACAAGGTTTTGGGAGGGTTTAAAACTGGATGGGGATGGAGAGAGAACAAGCGTGTCCTCTGAGTGGAGTTAATTGCTTCTAGTGAACAGTTTGGTTTTGTTTTTTGTGACACGGTGTTGTTTTTAGATGGGATCAAATCAACATGTGTTCTTCACCAAAGTCACACTGTGTGCATGATGTTAGATCCTGAGGTGGCTTGTTGGTAGCTTAGGAAAGATGGATGAAAGGACTCTTTATGGGTCACTGTATCATCATCAGACGGAGCCTTTGGGAGCTGAGTTTGTTTGGGAAAGAAGTTGCTTCTTGTTTCTGGTATGTTTCTGTTTTTAGTGTGACTTTGAGCCTAATGGTTATTGATTTAAAACAACAACAAAGAACACAATGCTTAAGAAATTTAATAAAGTTTAGTTTTCTTTACAGATATTCAAAAACAACTTGAAAATCTGGTTTTCTTATTATCAGGGAGATTATTTTTCTAAGCACATATTCCAAACATTTTCTAAATACTTTAAAGATGAATGAAATGTGATGTTTTACTTTTCAAACCTTAAATTTGCTGTTTCTGATTTTAGTCGATACCAATGTCCATATATTTACTGTAACAGTAGAAGATAAAACAGCAATTGATTTGCTTTAAAAGATGGTTAATTACTCACAGAAGGAGCAAAGCTAACACCACTGACACTAGAGAACTACCACAGTTGAAATAAATGGGCTCACATCAGACATTTGAAGCTGTTTTAGTGTGTACTTATGATTAACACATTTGGTACCTTTATGCTACAAACACTGGTAGCCCACCCCCCACCCCCACATGCTTTAAATGTTTCCCTGTTAGAATATCAGACTAATGAAAGGATCATTAAAAGGCAGAACCTCTTGGCTCAATAAAGAGGTGATGTCATCTTTTGATTCACTCAAAAATACTTCATTAATCATAAATAAAGCACAGTCTTGAAATGTTGTTATAGAATACTGGCAATAATTAATAATGCTATGATAATAACTGTCAATAATACCGATGCCTTAATTGATTCCACATTAATGTTGTTTGGTATCGATATTAAAGACAAGTTTGGATGTTTTTGTGCC